>CM076570.1:1619457311-1619555253 GCA_034641835.2 Pinus albicaulis | reverse complement strand
CCCTCTCTGAAGCTGGCATGGCTAGATCCTAGTTTCCAAAGTTGGTTTGATGTTGGACTATGTGATTAGTTCTCACAATCTCTAACAAATTACAGAACGCTAATAGGCTTAATGAATTTGAGGTCTCTTGTTTGCTCAATTTCTTGATTTGAAATCTTTGGTAGTTTGTTATTTCTCAAAGAGATTTTGTTGCTTCCTTAAAAATTAAAAGGCTCAAAAAACATTGTTGTTATCCTTTGCTTTTTCTTTTGGTTTTTGTTTTATGGTTTTCATCATTTTTTAAGCAAGTTTGTAGTTTGTCATTTTGGTTCAGATTGCTTTATTTTGAGAGAAGTTCTTGAGTCAATTTGTATCTTCTTGTATCAAGTTATTTTTGGAATTTTGGTAGAAAGTAGTCCTTGTTTTGGGCTTGTCTTTTCTTTTGTGGCAAAGTGATCAGACCTATCCATTGAGAAATAATTTTCTTCCTTGTTTAAGTAGTCTTAGAATCTACATTTGGCATTGGTAGTTTTGCATTAGTGTAGTTGCACTGTTAAGCACATTTAGTATTTTGATATTTTTTGGTTGTGTGAGTGTGTTCTTGAAAAGAAAAGAAAAAATTATTTCTTTTATTAGCTGTCCATAGAACCTGTGTAGAAATCTCTTTCATGGAGGAAAAATTTGCATATGCATGTAGCAGGTTTCTATTGATTTCTCTTTTGCATCAAAACATCACAAGTTGCATTCTTTGTTTACCCCTGACTTAAAAGAACAACCATTAAAATCAAGAGCATAATTTAAAATGAAATAGAACTTTTGAGTTGTAATTAATATACACCAACTAGTATAGGTTAGTAGGGCCTTGGAATGGGTGAGTGGAGAGTTAACTTTTCAAGGCCACTCAAAATTTCAAACATAGAAGTTGATTAATGAGTGAAATCCAGCCTTGTTAAGTGGAACGGGAAAGATCACAAGGGAAAGTGAAGGCAGAGAAGAGAGATACCCCCTCTCCTATTTGTTGGACCCTAACCAAAGACCGTTCCCGGCTATCGATATAAAATGGTGACCATAGCTTCTATTTCTAGGTATCACATAGGTAACTGTGAGGGGGAATACCCATGGTACCTGAGGCAAACGTTGCATCACACTCATTAGTACTTCTGGAGGGTGCCCTTGTGAAGCTTTGGGACTTGCACTGGCAAAGGATTTTGTTAGGAGGTCAGCGTAACTGTTTATGTTACCTTCACTCATAGGCCTAGGGTGTAATTACCGTAGACTATTCTCGGAAGGTCCTTATTTTTTCTTTCTTGTATTTTGGTGTCCAATCCTAATAACCCATAGCAGAAATACTTGAGAGTTTCTTGATTGTTAAATCTTAGGGACATTTTTTCAGAGAGTACTATTTTCTCCTAGATTTCCCTAGCTTTGTAATTTTTTGAGTCTATATAAAATCTCATAATTACTAAAAGTGGCTGACCAATCAGTTCTTCGATCGAGGAGGCTTCATGGGATTTCTCCTGCGAGTGTCAAACCTTCTTCAAGAAGGCGTAGGAGAAATTCTGCTGGTGATTTCCAACCAGTAGTTGCAAATGCATTAGATATTGATCCTCCAGCTGGGGCTATTATTTCTGAGGGTAGTCCTAGTGCTAGTTGTGATTTAGAGAGGAGTATTGCACTCCTTTCTTGGGTCCTTTTTCATGTAGAAGAATTTGAGGTTGAATAAATTCCTGAACCTCCAGTTACTCCTCCTCTCCTCTTCCTGCTAGTTTTCTAGACGTTCTATTGTATATTGAGCCTCAATTTCACAAACCAGCTAGCCCTCATATTTCTCCTTCTTTTCTTTCAATGGCCAAATTTGGGAATACAACTTTGACTATGAGTACTTTGAGTGTGCATACTCCTCTTTCAGTCAAGGGAGGAGGTAACATTGCTATTTTGACCATCAATCCCATTACTGCAATTTTTTTCTCTACCTCCATTCCGTCTACGAGTGGGAGCGCCCAAGATTTTGCTTCCCATACTGGTCCCTTTTCATTTTGGATGTCTTCTAGTGCAATTCCTTCAATTTCTCTCACGGTTGCATCTGTTGTCTCCATGCCCATGTCTTCTATGGCTAGTGGGTCAACTTATTTTCAGGGTTTTCCTTTCGGAAGTAGTCATATCCCTCATTTGAACCCTTCCTTAGGTTATTTTCCTTTCTCTACTCAAGGTCAAGGTTTTAATCCTTTTCTAGGAGGCCAAATCTCTCATGATTTTCAAGGTTCGAACCCTACTTTTAGTGGGTTGGGAATCAGGAATCAGTTTATGTATGGTTAGCAGGGGAATGCTCCTTTCTCCTTCGTAGGTGCTTCTCAGGGTTTCTCTTTGTTTGCTAATGCATGGAACCCTTACCAAAGGGCTTCATCTTCGTTTAATACTTCGATTAGGGGGGACATCCCTGTTTATGGTAACTCTGCGGTGGGAGGGGGTCCTACTCTGAATGATTCTGGGCCACAAGGTTTTTCTTATGGTTCATATTTTTCTACGAACAATATGTGGCAACCTGGTGCCTTAGAAAATCCAGGTTATTCTTTTTAGAATGTTGGGAATTCTTCCCTTGCTGGATTTAATTCTCAGGGTCCTTTGCGCTTACCATTCCTAGCAACCCTAAATTTACGAGATCTATCGAAGTTGACTAATGATCTTATTTGGTATAGCCCGGTATGGCCTCAGTCCCTACTAAACTTCCATCAGATATTCCAAACTTTGAAGGGAAGACTGGTGAGGATCCAACCTGTTATCATTCTGTAATTTCTAAGATTGGGAGAATAAATCAGAGAAGATAGCATAAAAACCACTTCAGAAGCTAGGATCTAGCCCTGCTGGCTTTAAAGACATATCTCTCTTTATAATTTAACTTTGTTTTGAAAGGTATTAGGCTAGTTACTACTGTACTTGATGATTGTTTGATTTTGATTGATTTTGTTGATTTAAACTTTATTTCCTCATTGGGAAATAGAGTCAAAACATAAAACTGGATTTTGCATCAATTTTTAAAAGAGTTATAACAGGGAAAGCTAGGTTGTATTTACTGGATTCTTTTAAGTTTTTAAATGAATAACAGATATGGCAGCAAAAGTGAATATCAGTTGAGACTGAAAATAATTTAAGTATTTTTCAATTCGACTTCAAGTAGAAAACATTTAAATTGTAAAATCAGCCAAAATAAGGTGTTTTAAATGACATGTCCTATTCATCACACTTTATGTTTTACAATTAAGAATTTTGATAAAAATAAAAAGGAAATAACAATGGAAAACAAAGAAACAGTAGAAACACTTCACTAGTAATTACACCACATGAATCTTGAAAGAAGTCTTTGTATTATTGATGCTCCAGAAAAAAATTTGAATTTACAATTGCATAGTAGGAGAGATAAGTTTAGAAATCAACATCTAATACTTCGAACAATGAAGTATTTAAACTAAATTTTACAAAATTGATTACAATAAATGATGTCTCAATAGACAGTGTATTATTAGCTTAATTCTAACAAAAAACTCTAATTTTTACAAAAATAGGCTCGATGTGGGTGATCTGGCATTCTGGCACTATTTTCAAGGAATCATTTGATGAGTAAGCCTATTGAGAGGCTGCGCTGTCTGTAATGTTGTCTGATGTGTTGTCATGTGAGTTGGTTGTAGATGAATATTCTTTGTTACCTTTTACTCCTGGAACTCGGTTAACTTATCCCATCGCTCTTCATATGGGATAGTTAACTTGATTACCCTCCTGTAGAGTTCATCCACCTCGGTATACTTAGAAAAAGTTGGCTTTGCCACAAAAACGTGGTTTATCTCATGTTGGATGAAAATGTCATGAGTTAATGCCTCCAAGAACGCTTTCCCTATCATAGTGCCTCTAATATTTGAAAACGTATTTGTGTCTCTAGAAATCTCCTCAAAATTATTTGCATAATCTTGTATGTGCATTAGTTTGTCATTGATTACAAATAGGGAAGGAAGACCTTTCTGAGTTAAAGATTCAAGCCTACTGAAAAATCTGTTTACATCTATCTCCAAGCTGTGACCTTTTTCCTCCAGCTATACAATAACGTTTCTCTTTGTAAGAACCTTTTTTACTTCCAATATTTTCACAGTCCTATCATCCACTCCTAACTCCTCCAACTCATACTTGTTCTTGGAATTTAAGAACTTAATAATGTTGTTAGCAGTGGTTGTCTTATCTCCAAGTTATTCCTTGATTTTTGTAATGACATCATTGGCCTTCTCTATCAGCTCTTTTTGCTCAAATATGATTTGTATGCAAGGCCAAATTTCATTGATGGACTTAATAATATCTGTCCAAATTATCTCTTTGACTTGGCCCAAGGTATTTCCAATAGATGACTCTCTCTCAGACTTCTGCAATCTTTCTATTAACTTATGTGCTCTCTGGGCTTCAGCTGCATGTGAGCTATCACTCCTTGACTTCTGATCCTATAAAAATTTCACTTGGTCCTGAAAGTTCTTTATTTCCTATCTCTGTATTGATAGATTCTACACTGCTTTAGTGAGTTTCTCAACTCCATCTGTTGTACTCGCTATAGAAGGTGTGGCTATGGGAATAGTTGTAAGGGGTATGGCCTCTAAAGGGACTAAAGATAGTTTGGAAGCCTGCTCTTTTTCCTTTATCATCTTTTCCATCTCTGATTCCATCTGCCTCAGCTAAGAATTCTTCTCTATGATGAGCTTCATCATGTCTGATTTCTAGTACTCTGTCTCTTCAATGTCTTTGGCCAAAGGGTCCTCTGTAGCTGGGAGTTTTAGCTGCATCCTTAATGTTTCTATATTAGCATTTTTATTTTTAATCACCTCTTTTATAGCTCTAATATTGGAGGGATCATATCCAATCCTGACCATTAATTCTTCCAAAGACTTAATCCTTGAATCCTTGTCCAAAGAAGAGATTTTCTCCATTTTGAGCTATGACTGGATATTAGCTAAAGAAACTTACAAATTGAAAAACTCATACCCATGTTAGTGAGTGTGGATGAAATCATTTCACCTGCCTACTTGTGCATCTCCATTTGATCAATGGGATGTATGTCTTTAATATCAAACTCAAATGCAGTCTTTTTATAATCATCGGTTGTCTTGGGCTGAGGAATCTGTGCTTGGATAAAGGCCATCTATATTTTACCTTTCTCAGAGTAAAAGGCTGATAGCAACCTACTCTGAGAGCTGGAAGTCTGTTTCCAGAACTGATTACATGTACTAGTCTTCAAAACTTCATTCTTCAATTTAATCTCCCTGAATGTATCAAATATTGTTTTCTCTTTCTCCCCTGTAACAATTGTGTTTGTTTGAATAGCTTTCTACTCTTATGAAGTAGTAGAGGTTGTAGGAGAGAGTGTGGTTTGACCACCTACTTGTCAGGAAGTAGGTGTCTCTTTGTTGATGATAATAACATCTTGATTTGAATCCTTGCTTGTATTTACCTTGGGATTTAGCTTAGTCCTCTTCTTGTACATGATTTTGAATTCTTTGCTGGAAGCATCAGTCACTAAAGGTGACTCTTATTCTCTAATCCTTTTTCCTTCTTTCTCCTATGGAACATGAGTCTGTGATGTTGAAGTTGAAACTAATTGTTCTTCATCTTTTTGTAGATTATTCTCAGTCCACTCTAGATGGTTCATGTATTTCCCAATCTCTAGCTTGTGGGTATGAATATAAGGTGTAGATTTTTTCTCTAACCTTAACTTAGAAATGGTACCTAATGGATCATATGACCATGTAAAACTGAGGCTGAATTTCATTTCTTTCATCAATCTGTCTTCTTCCTCCCTACTACTTTTTTGTTACAAATTAAGGGTCCTATTTGGGTTTTGATTCTGAACTGAGATTTCTTCTTGGAAAACACAAAATTGACCTCATCGGCATTGAGAATTTTCCTGATGTATTCTAGGAAAAAAATCCTCATTGGGAGGAATTTTAGAAGCTTATATGGGGCAATCTCACATCCATAAATACTTAGCCCTATGTAATTCTGGTAAAGATACCAGTCTCATGTTTTAATTTGGTCTGATAACTGCAAGATTTTCCTTATTTCTTCACTTGTTCTTGGCTCTAAATAGTTTCTTAAAAGACTGAGTGTTGTATGTACAAACAGTTCTATGAATTGTTTGTATGAGTATTGTTTCTACTCCTTCATTACCATTGTAGTCCAGAAGATGACAGATTATTGATTTCCATCATCATACAACTTCTGCAACACAAACTTGAACTTGTCTCCCTAAAAATATAAAAACAAATATACTAAAATAGAGGCATTTAAAATATGCCTCCTCGGTTTGGAATTTGAAAAATTGTTCATGGATGGAATCTGCAAGGAATTGGTTGAAGTTGAATAAGATAGAAGGCTTGGAATCTATGGAGAAAATGGAAACGAATCCTATAATGGCCTCATCTACCCAATGATATGAGTAATAACCAAGGAGGTAGGAGATAATTGTAATGATCTACTTAGTTCTCTCAAGGAAAATGGAGGATGGATAGGGAGGGTTCTTCATGGGTAGTTGGGCATCTTCAACCATAAAAATATCAAAGGTTTTAGCCCTTTTTTCAAGGTCCAGCTTTTGATATAATTAAGTGAGTGCTTCCTGAGAAAAGGGGTGCCATTCTCTATGTTAGGGCCTGCATCATTTGGTCTATGGCTTGGGCATTTATGGTGATTAAAATCTCTCCTGTAGGGGCAATAATAGCTCTCTGACTGGGTACATAACAAGTTTGACACTTCCTAATGAATTTAGGGGCACTGTGGGTATGGGGAAAAATGTAATGGGGAAAATTGGACTCCCATAGTCCAATATCATCAAACTTGTCAATGAATTTGTCTTCAAGCCATGAGTACATTTCAAATAATTCAAGCTCACACAGGGTTTCATGGATTTTGTAACCCTTGTCTGCAAAAGGTATAAGATTAAGGTCAACTAAGGGATGGAGCAATGGATTTACAAGTTCTTCCTTTCCCTTCTTCTTTGGAGGCATGGTTGGATCAGGTTTGATGGTGAAGGAGGGTTTCTGATAAACGAATCGGGGTCGTGACTATGTAAGAGCTCTGAGATTGGTAAGAAACTGCGACAGTTGCAGAGAGTACTTCGACAGTAATTGGATTAGCTTTTCTAGCGCTCTGTCAACCTACAAAAAACATGTACAGAGTAGTGAATAATGGTAAGGTAAAGGATTAAAGGCTAATCTGTAATATTCCAAAATTTTCCTACAATAAATTGGAATATTAATTTTTGCTTATTTTACCTAGGAGGAGGATAAATGGGTAAGGAGGCCCATGCATAATGAAAATCTCAATAAAAGTGCTCATAGTATGAAATGGGATCATCACTGGAGCTGTTTTTAACACCCTCGTGTGAACAGGGTCATTTTCAAGTGGACAAGGTCAAGTTTGACCACGTCAATAGCACTGGGCTAAGAGGTGGAGAACACTTAGAGAAATAGCGTAGTATGAATGGGAAGAGGAGGAAACCCTAAAAGGAGTGGGACCCAAGGAGAGGGGGCCTTCACTTGTTTTAAAGGAGGGCAAGGAAGCCATTGTTTCTTAGGTTATGGATTATTGATTTCATTGTCTATGCAGACATTGTGCATTCTCCTACAGTTTAGCAAAGTTTCTAGGGGAATTCTTGTTTAGGATTCCTTCTCCTTCTTGAGATGCCTCTTGAGGGATTGTTCTTCACTCTCCACATTCCTTGGCTCAAGGCCAAAGCCACCTCCTCCAACTACAGTGTTATTTCTGCTCAAGTGTAACGTTGTGTTGTAGGGTGTTGCAGTGGAGGACCTCAACACCATTTCCAAAGCTGATTTTCAGAGGAGGGAGTCTCCATTCCTTTTGGAAGCTAGTGAGGAAGGTAGCAACACTTATTTCAGATCTTGGCATTAGGCCAAATCATTCTCATACCCCTACAGTGCAATTTGCTTCAGTGACTGCATTATTTCTAGTGAGCAATAGTTGTGGGGCTTTACAAATATGTTTGGAGGGTGTGATCTTAGGTGAGGGGATCAGCCTTTCAATCTAGAGATCCATTGGAGGAGTTAATTTCATTGGTTGTAGAATCTTCAGCCTTCTCCACTTATTTCCAGTTCTTGAGTTGCAGCTGCTACCCAGCAACTCTGGCATTTTGCAGATTTTGTATATTATAGCCAATCCTTCTAGGATTGACTTGAGGTAGCCATTGGGAGCTGAGATATTCACTCCCATTGTTTTATGGGCCATATATTTGTATATCCATGTATTTTACATATGTTAGTATGTAGTTAATCTTATAAAATTGTGTAGTCATAGCTGGGTACATTTGTGTGGCAGTGGTTTTATCATGATTTATGTACTTGTCTCTTGAGGCTAAGTATTTCTTATCTTGAGTAGCGTTTTCCTCAAGATCTTGTATTCATTTTGTACTGCTATTTCTTAATAATATGGCTATGGATCTTTCTCACATTTCTATGAGTTGAGTATCATTGCTATTCCATTGTTTTGTTGCATATTGTTGGGTCTCCAACTTTAGAATATCTTAAGATATTCTTATTGTTGTAGAAAATTCCTGATTTGGGATACTACAGTGGTATCAAAGCATAATCTTGGCTCAACCTATGGATCAAGCCATTATGCTATCAAGGAGAGAGAAGATTAAGACTCCACTACGTGGAGAGAAAAATGAAGATAAGCTTACAAAGCTTCTTCCAATATCTATACAAAGCATTCATGAAGAATTTGAGAAGATAAGGAGGGAGATATGTATAGGATCTCCAAGAGGGTTTGAAACTGAGTTAAAATATAGATTTTCTTACAGGGAGTGTGAGCATGCAGCCACACCCTATGAGGTACAACGCAGTCACATGGCCAGATTTGCTCCAAGAGGAAAAGAAGAAGAAGGATTTCCTAGGAAGGGAACTCTTAGTGGGTTCTTGCGTGAGTATGAATCTCAAACTTAGAAGTTTAGAGCTCATGTCACGTTTCCAAAGTTTTGCAAGGTCAAGGTGAGGAGGGACAAGTAGCATAATATGGATAGATTTCTTCTATCTATCTTTGATGGTTCCCCTACTTGTTCATCTTGGGCTTGGGTGGAAGAGCTAGACACCTTTCTGCAGCAGCATCAGATTTCCGAAGATGAAGCCATTAGAGTAGCAGTGCTGCACTTTGGAGGTAAGGTCTATGCATGGTGATTATTTGAGTCCTTTACTTTAAAGAATGCAAATAATTCTTCTTATGCAAGGTTCATTAAAAATTTTATGGAAATATTTGGTAGGAAGAATTCTGAAACACATGTGGAGGAAACAAACACAACTGAACAAACAAAACCCTTGCATGTGATGGAGAAAACCATAGACTCAGAATCACTTCAAAGAACCATAAAGGAGGTTGATATCTTACATGATACTTTGTTGGAGGAAAAACCCTCATCTTGTATGTTGGCACAAGGAGGCAGAGTGATCCATTTTCCAAAAGAGGATCCAATCATTAGAGGGTTGCCCAATCATGTTGAGAATGCTTAGGGCAACAACATTGTCATTCCTAGAATGGATCTAGCACCTCATGCAGAGGGAGGATGAGCTCTTGCTCCCACTAGAGGGACTCTTTCATCTTTGCAAGGAAGTCCCCAGGATCTCATGGATGGAGGCCCAAGCACAATCAGTGAGCAGCATGATTGTGCATCATTGCAACTGGAAGGAGGAGGAAGGGAGGAAGAGCAGCATCCTGTGATGAGAGGCACACACCCTTATCTATTTCAGAGAGCTAGTGCAAAGAAGAGGCAAACTGTATTACACTGTGAGAGCAAGGGAAAGGTTTCCCAACCATATGTATAGTCCACTCTTGACATTGATGTCTCATTGCATAGAGGCATTCCACCAGGGAGGCCACCAGATCTATCATTGATGAAAGACATCTTGTCTTGGGATTCACCACTCTTGTATTTTGGAGAGGTGAAGAGTTCGGAGGAGAAATTTGGCATGGGGGATGTCAAAGTAGTAGACAGCAGTAGGAGGAAAGCTTCACATGCCAGATCACCAGCGCTATCTCTTAGGAGGATTGATCCTTACTGGGGATCTTAGCTCTTGGTAGAGTGCTCCAAGGATCTTGGTGCATGCATGATTCTCGATGACCCGGGTAGAGATGATGAGTGTATGGTGGATGATATGGTCATCTATTCACATGGCAGAGTCTTCTTGACTAGAGATTCTAGTCTCAAGGAGAAGCTACTACATGCAGCACATGAGGACTTCTTTTCCATGCATTTTGATGCATATCTTTCCTTCGCAGAGGAGTTCATTTGGGAGGGCATTCAGCAAGACATATTTCAGCATATGGAGAGATGCAGAGGCTGAATGATGATGGATAGGATTTCATATCCCCCTTCCTACTCATTGGGAGTAAGGGAGCATTTTCAGTTGAACCATTTCAGCTCAAGTCTTCGAGTACATAATGGAGAATGTACAATTTCACCTTATGTTTTGTACTTCTTGTCTTTTTATGAGCATCACAATGTACCAAGGAGGATTATTCCTTCTTTCATATTGTATAATGATGTACTTGAAGCCATTTGTAGCATTGAGATTGGCTATCTCATTGGTGGTTTGTGGGGAAAGCCACATGACTTTTTGCGTGCACCTTTGACACCCTTTTGTACTGTCATGCTTATATCTTGTAAAATGATCGTGGCAGCAAACAAGTGGCTGGAAAAGCACTTGTTTTTGTTTGATTTGATGCAGGCAAGGGATTTAGTGCACTGGTTCCTTGTATGGGACCTTGATCCACTTTCCGGTTGTCATGTGATAACCTGTTTCTATTGGGTTTTTCTTCCATGTATTGTTGGTATATCTATGTTCATGGGAAGCCTTGATTGGAGAGTGGGCTTGAGACTGAAGATGCCCATTGGGAGCATGATTCTCCCTACTATACATGTTGTACATTTTAGGAGGAACCATGGTCCAACCATGAATGCCACATTACATTTCTTTCCTTCTTGTGGGAGGAACCACTTGAAGAACTTGAGGAGGCACTCCATGGATCATGAGAAGATGGAGGAGTTAGCACAGACAACACTTTTCCCTTTGAGGATGAGGGGAGACTCTTCTATGAGCCACTCCATTTATATGAGCAAAACATATGGTGAGAGTATTGTTGATTTGCATAGTAATTTGTCTATATGTATGCATCTCTTAACCATATATGTGTAGGGATTTGCTCAAAGAAGGAATATTCTTCCTTCTAGATTTTATGGTCTACATAAGGCCATTATGGATGATCACTCCCTAAGAGGATATGGGGAAGAGATTTCTTATGGAGAACATAATGAAATTTCACATTACATCATTCACTTTCTCTAGGAGATTGGGGCAGCAAGAAAATGGTGGGGTGACACCCATCATTTCATTTTCTATGGTAGTTGAGAGTCAAACTGCGCTGGCTACATTTGAGAGACCATTTTCCTTCTCCCTTACTTCACATGGTAGCCAACATGATTCTCCTTGTGATCCCAGTGGTTGATATTGCTAAAGCTTTCCTTTGGAGCATGATTGGAGGGGAGACACATTGGGTGAGTGTGTCCTTGGAGGGAGAGAACTCCCACACTCTTTGCACTACATGTTCTAAAGGGAGCATGAGAGATGGTACGGCCACTACATCAGTGCATTTGTTTCCTTATGAGGTGAGCCATATGAGGAATGTGATGCCATATGATTATTACTTCCAACTCATCACATATGAGATGATTTGGGCCAACATGTTTCACAACATTGGAGGAGAGATCCTTAGAGGTCTAATTTACATTTTTCCATTTGAGCGCAATATCATTGTAGCCTAGGATCAGCATACACTCGACACTTATCCTAAGTGGAGAGGAGGATAGCGTGGGGTAGGCTCTTTTTTCTACCAATATTAGAGTTTCAACCCACCTAAATTTTCGGAGCCAGAGGTGGAAGATGACTTTCAGGAGTTGCCATATTGGGAGGTAACTCATTTTGCATGGATGATTGCTTGGGGGATGGAGGATCCACATGAGGAATAAGCTCCTCAACACATCATAGACTCCATGCCTTGGGAGGAGGCTTCCATTTCTATCCTTTCAGTTTTTTGAGGACAAGCAACATTTGGGAGGGGAGGACTGTAATATTCCAAAATTTTCCAACAATAAATTGGAATATTAATTTTTTTGATTTCACCTAGGAGGAGGATAAATGGGTAAGGATGCCCATGAATAATGAAAATCTCAATAAAATACCTCATAGTTGAAAGGGGATCATCATTGGAGTTGGTTTTCACACCCTCATGTGTGAACAAGGTCATTTGCAAGTGGACAAGGTCAAGTTTGACCAAGTCAACAGCATTGGGCTAAGAGGTGGAGAATACTTAGAGAAACAACGCAGTATGAATGGGAAGAGGGTTATTTGGTGGAGGAAACCCTAAAAGGAGTGGGAACCATGGAGAGGGGGCCTTCACTTTTTTGAAAGGAGGGCAAGGAAGTCATTGTTTCTCAGGTTATGGATTATTGATTTCATTGTCTATGCATACATTTAGCATTCTCCTACAGTTTAGCAAAGTTTCTAGGGGAATTCCTGTTTAGGATTCCTTCTCCTTCTTTAGATGCCTCTTGAGGGATTGTTCTTCACTCTCCACATTCCTTGGCTCAAGGCCAAAGCCACCTCCTCCAGCTACAGTGTTATTTCTGCTCAAGTGTAACGTTGTGTTGTAGGGTGTTGCAGTGGAGGACCTCAACACCATTTCCGGAGCTGATTTTCAGAGGAGGGAGTCTCCATTCCTTTGGGAAGCTAGTGAGGAAGGTATCAGCACTTATTTCAGATCTTGGCATCGGTCCAACTCATTCCCATGCCCCTACGACGCAGTTTACTTCAGTGGCTGCATTATTTCTAGTGTGCAATAGCTGTGGGGCTTTGCAGATATGTTTGGAGGGTGTGATCTTAGGTGAGGGATCAACCTTTCAAACTAGAGATCCATTGGAGGAGGTATTTTCATTGGTTGAAGCATCTTCAGCATTCTCCACTTATTTCCAGTTCTTGAGTTGCAGCTGCTACCCAACAACTCTGGCATTTTGCAGATTTTGTATATTATAGTCAATCCTTCCAGGATTGACTTGAGGTAGCCTTTGGGAGCTGAGATCTTCACTCCCATTGTTGTATGGGCCATATATTTGTATATCCATGTATTTGACATATGTTAGCATGTATTTACTCTTATAAAACTATGCATTCATAGCTGGGTACATTTGTGTAGCAGTGGTTTTATCATGATTTATGTACTTGTCTCTTGAGGCTGAGTATTGCTTATCTTGAGTAGCATTTTCCTCAAGATCTTGTATTCATTTCGTGCTGCTATTTCTTAATAAGATGGCTATGGATATTTCTCACATTTCTATGATTTGAGTGTCACTACTACTCCATTGTTGTGTTGCATATTGCTGGGTCTCCAACGTTAGAATATCTTAAGATATTCTTATTATTGTAGAAAATTCCTGATTTGGGATACTACATAATCAAGGATGAATTTATATACAATTCAGTCGAACAATATAGTACAAGTGGTGTGACATGACTAGCATTCAACAAGCATATTTATGGTTTTTACATAGTGGGTAAAATGTTTTTTGGAGGGGGTTTGAAGTGGTAAGCAATTTCGGCAAGGGGGGGTGTGAAATGACGAGAGGGTGCCATGTTAGCATGGGCCCAAAACACAAAACCATTTATTTTAGACCCCCCAACGGTAAAGTTTAGACAGAGAGGGGGGGCTGAAAAGTGATATGGACTGTCGAATGGAGGTGCGAAGGATCGGATGACGGGACAGATGGAGGGGAGTTAATCATGTAGCAGTGGAATTTGATGAGATGTTTTGTTGGGTAGCGATGGGTTTGATAGAAGTGAAAACTATTGAATCAATCTTATTTTCTACCTAACTACTGATTTGTCAATATTAAACTGTTTGAAAAATATTTATTCACTAACCTAATTAACAGGAAATTCACAATTGTTCCATCATGATTAAGTTGTATGATTGGAACAAAATCTAGTCATTGTGGCATTTTAGACAAGCTACACACAATATTATTGAATTTTTACATAAAGGAAACTAATTTAATAGTAGTGGCATTTAAATTTTTAACACTTTTAGTATTATTTATCTTTTTCTTTTGTGGGGTTTTATTCTCTTTTTATTATTTTTTTCAATTTTTATTCTTTTTGACTTTTTTCTTCATATTCATTTTCTTTTTGACATACCCTCTTTTGATTTTCTTTTTATATATAATTTCTTTTGGAAATAATTTCAAATTGAAAATAATTTATAATGTAAAATTACAAATAACGACATACTCAATCACCTTGAGATCCTATAAAATATAGGACCCTAATAGTGGCTTGAGCTGGGGATGGCACTTCTTCATGTGAAGTGTCAAGAACATGTGATCAGTACCCTTGAGTAAACAAATTTTTTAATTTCTGCATCTAATTTCGTTTGTTTTTAAGGTACTTATGATAGCTTGTCAATCAGGACTTAGGGCCTTCTCTGCAAGCTTCAAATCCAATTAGCAAGTTATCCAATAAAATTGATATAGACTGTGATATTTACAATGATGTAAGAAAAATATTTACGCTAAGAAAAGTAGTGCTTCAGCATCCTGCCATTGCCAGGACCACCAGGTAAGTCTGCTCCATCCAGGTCCTGGAGGAAGAATGCATTGTTTCCCCTAAAATCATAAATAATGTATTTCCCTTTCCAAAGGTTATCAAATTTACCATGTTTACCTTTGTCTTCTCTCCTGGAATCCCACCTTAGAACTTTGTCTTCAATATTGAAGTCACCTACTTTAGTTCTTTTGTCAAAAATATTTTTCACATTTTCCTGAATTACTTGAGTTTTGTTATAGACCTCCTCCCTTAATTGTTTTAACTGAATGGTTTGATTGATTCTTCTCTATATATCATTTGGCTCAACCTGTAATTCTTGTATTATCTTCATGATTGGTACTCCTAAATATCATGGAAACATAGCATCCATTCCATAGACCAATTAGTATGGGGGCATACCAATCGAATTCCTTGTAGTAAGTATGTCAACCCAAAGTGCATTAACCAACTTGTTGTGCCAAGATTTCTTGTTGTCTTCCAACAACTTCTTAATGATATTTACCATACTCTTACTTGAGGATTCAACCAACCCATTACCTTGAGGGTAGTAATTTGTTGAATGTCCCAAAGTAATGTGGTATTTATTACAAAATTCAATCATTTTCTTAGATTTGAAAGTTGTTTCATTTTCAGTAATAAGTTTTATAGGATAGCTAAATCTAGAAAGGATATTGGTCTCAAGAAACTTAATAATGACAACATCAGTAGTAGATCTAGAAGGGTTGGCCTTTATCCATTTAGTAAAGTCATTTTTGGCTGTGAGAATCCACTTATGTTGTCCAGAAGAAGGAGGATGAATTTTTCCAATGAAATCCAGTCCCCACTGCTGAAAAGGGATCTCAATCGAAATAGGTTTTAATGGCAGGGATAAGAGTTTTCTCTTTCCTTCAAAAATATGGCATTTATGGCATGAATATACCTTCTTATGAATGTCATGGAATAGGGTAGGCCAGTAAAAACCAGCCCTGAGGATTTTATTGGAAGTGGTTTTCCAATAGAGATGGTCACCACAGTCACCTTCATGGAACTCCTGCATAATTTTCTCTACATCATCCTTTAACAAACACTTAAGTAAAACACCACCAGCATATTTCCAATATAAAACATTTTCTACGATGCAAAACTTAACTTATTTTAATTTTAGAAATCTTTCCTTTGTTTTTGTTAGACGAGGAAGAGCATTTAAATTGAATAAATCATACAACAAGTCTGCATACCAGGGTGAGTTCAGAAATGCTTCATCGATCTGTGGATTCGCATGTTCCTCTTGATCATCCAGTGCAGCAACAAAGTTGATGTCTAATGCATGGAAGTTATACTATGCCATTAATTTGGCCATTCCTTGTTCTTTGATCAACTTGGTTGGTTTTATTTCTAAGTTATACTCAAGGATGACAGCAATCCATTTTCCTCATTTTCCATTTGGTCCATTCTGTGTCAAAATATCCTTTACAACTGAATTAGGTACATATGCAATAATATGTGAATGAAAAATATATACTCTAAAATAATTTATTTCTTTAACCACTTCAAAGGCATGTTTTTCGATGATATTGTATTTTAAAGATGCATTTCTTAAAGCCTTACTGAAAAATGAAATAGGTTGTTCAAATCCTTCCTCATTTTTCTGAAATAAAACAGCTGCAACAGTGTTTTCAGAAGCAAAAGAAAATATAATAAAATCTTTGGTAAAATATGGACTAATCAACATTGGTTCTTTTTTTAATGCCTATTTAACTAAATGAAAGGATTGTTTAGCCTCAATACTGCATCTAATTTATGAACCTTTTTTAAGCATGTTGGTTATATTTCTAAGAAGCTCTACAAGATTAGGAATGAATCTCTTTACGAAATTAATTTTGCCAATAAAATACCAAAGCTCTTTGATGTTTCTAGGGTGACTAATTTTTAATATTGCTTCAATCCTATTGGGATCAATCCTAATTCCATCCTTTGAAATAATGTGACCAAGAATTTTATCTTCCTCAAGGCCAATTAATGTTTTCTTGGGATTTAATGAGATACCAAACCTTCTACACTTTTCAAATAATATTCTTAGATGCCTCAAATGTTGCTCATCATTTTTTTAATATACAATAATTTCATCAAGATAAATCGCAATAAAATGGCCAATCTCATCAGCAAAGGCAATGTCCATTTCTCTTTGAAATGTGGCCCCAACATTCTTTAACCCAAAGGGCATCTTCACATACATGAAGGTCCCCCGTGGAGTAGTGAAATTTATTTTATCCTAATCATCAGGATGTACTAGGACCTGGTTATAACCTGAGAAACCATCTAACAAGGGTATCCTACTAGACCCTACTACCTTCTGTAATATATGGTCCATTTTGGGAAAAGGGTAGTTGTCTTTAACAGAAACCTTGTTAATATTTCTAAAATCAATACATAACCAGATTTCTCCAGTTTTCTTCCTATTAGGTACTATATTAGACACCCATTTAGAGTATATGAGAGGGACAATGATTTTATCATCGTACATATTTTTGACCTCTTTCTCAATTGAAGGCATCAGAACAGGATTTATTCTACGGAGCTTTTGTTTGAATGCTTTCTAATCTTCCCTGACTGGGATTTTGTGTTGTATGATACTAGTCTCATATGCTTTAAGATCCTCATAGCTCCAAGTAAATACATCAACAAAATATTTGAATAAAGCTATGTATTATTGTTTTCTGACAGTAGGCAGTGATTTTGAAAGTTTTATCATTTTAGGATTCTTTTCACTACCTATATTACATTCTTCTAAATCTTCCCTTGTGGGATCTATTTTTCACTTTTTTACTACATCATTAAAATAAAAAAGTTCTTCTAATGGAACTAGACCTCTAGGAAAAATATTACCTTTAAGCTGAAGTACTTCAAATTCTTTTTTTTGGATCAATTTCATGCAACCCTAATTTATGTACAACTTCATCTATAGAAATAATTACATCTAATTCATCAAACTGGTCATCTACATTATTATGCACAACTATATGATTTTCTACTTGACCATATAAGTCTATGTTATTTTCCTCATACTCATCTTTGGACTGCAGAATTTTTTCTATTTGTTTATCATTTCCAAATACCTGTCAATACCTCATGTTGTCTGGTACAATTGGACAGTGTTTGACCTCTATTGTATTTTTTTTTTTGGATGAGGCATTTTGCATGTGCTAGCTGAAAAATCCAGACCATTATCAAGGACATTCGAATTTCGAGGTATCACAGCAAGATCGTATTCTACAAACATGTGTAAGAAATCAAGCACAGAATTTCTGTATGCTCTCAATCTAGGATGTTTTGTAGCATATTCTCCTTTAATCTATTTAATAATCAATTCAGAATCTCCATGAACAAAACCTATTTTAGCACCTAATTTCTTCAATAATTGTAAGCCTAAAAGAAGTGCTTCATATTCTTCTATGTTTGTGGTACATTGAAAATTCAATTTATATGAATGACCTTCTGCGTGATTATTTCTTGAATTTGAAACCCACACACCTGCTCCTGAACCTGCTCTACTACAAGAACCATCAAAACTGATGTTCCAAAAAGGTTCAACTTCAGTGTTTTGTTGTACACTTTGTCTTTGATTTTCATGTGGTTAACAGATGTCATTTTCAACACTCGTAACCTGAGCATCAATATCTCCATCATTATACAAAATGAAGGAGTCTAAATCATAGTGGACAGATTAAAGGGGGTAATTATGTGGCTTCTCCTGACTACTCACCATATATTTCATTAAGGTTTCCTTATATAATCTTTTGTTTTGACCAAAAATTGGGATGGTTTCATAAGTCATATCCATTTGCAGGGTACTTTGTAGTTTTTCTCCCCAAGAGCGTGACAACAGCATGCCATACTTTGGGGGAATATCAGCCACTACTATGTCCATTACTAGACTCTTAGCTGGGATTTGGGATAAAGTGACACATAGATCCTTAATGAGACCTAAACATCTTACTTTGCTTGAATCAAATGAATACAAGTCTTTGTAAGGCCTAGTAATGTCAAGACCAAGTTTCTCCATAACATCTTTTGGCATCAGATTGTGTGAGGCACCTGAATCCAACATAGCATTGTGGAGAATATTATTATGCACATTGAGACTGACATAAAATGGAGGTACTCATCCTTGTTGTGGTTTACCATCTACCTCTGGACCAAATAATAATTTCGGCTAATAATCATTCAAATTGATAGTATCATTATTTTCTCATATGTTTAAATCTTTCATAACTTGAGTTATGTATAGATTTTTATTCATTAACTCAGTCAAAGGGATAGGAATTTTCAACTTTGCTAGTTCATTTTCAATCTTGAATGATGTTTGAAATTTATTTAAGTTTAGAAAGTCAAATTTATCAGCAATTTATTTTGACACATGTTCTTTTTGGTGACCGTTGGTGGGAATGTTTGTTTGATTAGTTTTAGAGGTATTCTTAGCAATCTTTTTGGCAGGAATGTCAACTGTCTTTTTTCTAGAACTATCAACAGTTTTCTTAGCAACATTTTCTGGAGTTTTCTTTGAAGTGGTGTCAGAATTTTTCTTGATAGGGTTTTCATTAGTCTTTTTTTTGGGAGTATCTAATGTTTTCTTACTCTTAAGATTGTACTATCTATGGAATTCCATGATAGAATTTCCAAATCCCTACTTATAGTCATTTGATTCCTCATAATCATGTTTAGTTTGGAATAATTGAAAGAGATATTTTTCTTCCTAAGTAAGAAACATAGTTTCATCATCATTGATACCCATTAGATGATTTTCTTCTACTTATTCCACTACCTCTCCATCTTCATCAGCATAGTTCTCCTGAAAAGGAGGTCTTATTTTTTTATCAGGACCTCTCTGTTCTCTTTGTTTGATTTTGGGAGGATTTATCCGAGGATTTTGATTTCAATTTTGAGGTGCAGGTTGATTTTCCCTAGGTGCAGCCCTCTCATTCAAATTAATCCTCTCCATCATTCTTTCTATTGTTCTAACTAAGGAATCAATTTTAGCATCAGTAGAAGAAGTGTAGGTTTTAACCCTAAATATAAATTATCTACACACGAATCTTATAACAGAAAATAAACAATAGCAAGAGCATAAAACATAAAACAGATAAACACAGAGATTTTCCCCTGGATCCCAAATCAGGACGACCAGCTTGATTTTTCTTTATATTCCTTTTAGTCTTACAACACATATATATACATGCCGAAGCATACATGAACCCTAATCCATTAACCCTGGATTAGAACATAACCATAGTTCCCTTGACCGGATCTACAAAAATACCAGGGGCCGAAAACCATTGTACACCAAAACCATGTGCAAAACCATGCACAAAACCATGGGCGCAGACTACCCACCAAAAATTAAGGAACCGTGGCCTGCCGGGCAATCGCCCAAACTCGACAAGGCTATCACCCCCCCCCCCCCCCCGTGTGTGCTTAGTCGTGGAAAGAATATAACACAAACCCAACATTCTCCCACTTGTTGTTTTCTTTCTGCAGGGGGCCACAAGAGAGCTTAGTCATTGACCCAATTTTTCAACACCCATTGTTTGTCTACACCAAGAGAACTTTTGAGTGCTCACAGACTTAGTCAATGCATCTGTAACATTCTTCAAAGTGTCCACCTTTATTAGCAACACCCTTTTAGCCTCAACCATATCTCTAACAAAGTGATATTGAACATCAATGTGCTTTTTCTTTGAATGATAAGCAGGGCTCTTAGCCAAGAAAATTGCACTTTGGCTATCACAGTCTATTCTTATAGCTTGTTGTACCAACCTCATACTTGAACACAATCTTTGCAACCAAACTGCTTCCTTGCTTGCATGAGTGGTTGCTATGTATTCTGCCTCTGTAGTTGAAAGAGCCACTACAGACTGTCTCCTACTCATCCAACTGACTGTGCCTCCAAATAGGCTAAACACATACCCACTTGTAGATCTTCTTTGGTCCAGATCTCTAGCCCAGTTTGCATCAAAAAAACCACGAATGTCCAACTTTCTTTCCAATTCTGGTCTTCCCTGGTAGCACAAGCCATAATCACTAGTGCCATGTAAATATCTGAAAACCCACTTCACTGTTGTCCAATGCTCCTTCCCTGGGTTTGACATAAACCTGCTCAATACTCCCACTACATGTGTAATGTCTGGTCTAGTATAGACCATTGCATACATCAGGCTACCCACTGCACTTGCATATGGAACATGGGACATATTCTCCTCTTCTTCTTATGCCTTGGGACACTTTTCAGTAAACAGCTTTACACCTACAAGAATAGGAACATTCACCGGTTTACTATCCTGCATATTGAACCTCTGCAATATAGTCTCGACATACTTCCTCTGGTTTAACCAGAGCTTCCTCCTTGCCCAATCTCTCTTAATTTCCATGCCCAAAATATAGTTTGCAGCACCAAGATCCTTCATGTCGAATTTGGAGAACAGTTGGGTCTTCAAATCTTGGATAATTTCTTTGTCATTTCCAATCAACAACATATCATCCACATATAAGACAAAATAAATAACACGGTCACCAATTAATTTAAAATAAACACAGTGATCCTCCTTGCTTCTGGTGAAGCCAAGTCCCCGTATATAGGTATCAAATTTCTAATACCACATCCTTGGTGACTGTTTTAACCCATACAGAGACTTCTTCAACCTACATACTAGTTCTTTCTTACCCTTCACCATAAAGCCTTCAGGTTGCTTCATGTAGATCTCCTCTTCTAGATCCCCGTGAAGAAATGTTGTCTTCACATCCATCTGTTCTATCTCAAAATCAAATGCAGCAGCAACAGATAAAAGTAATCTAATAGAAGTAACTTTGGCAACAAGAGAAAAAATATCACCAAAATCAATTCCCGGCACTTGGGAATAACCTTTTGCTACCAACCGAGCTTTGTATTTCTCCACCTTGCTTTCTACATTCATCTTCTTCTTAAACACCCATTTTCTCCCGATGGGCTTCCTTCTAGCCGGCAACTCCACCAAATCCCATGCCTCATTTTTATGCAAGGATGCCATTTCATCAACCATGGCCTCCTTTTAGAGTTTTCCATCCTCTGAATCTACTGCCTCCCTGATAGTTCTGGGATCATCATTAGTTATAGTTAAGGCAAAACTTGAACAGAAAGCAAATGGACTATACCTTTCTGGTTGCCTTCTTTCCCGAGTTGATCTTCTCACAGCTGGAGTTTGTGGCTCTTCCTCTTCTGAGTCTTCTTCTGTTATAGAGTCTGATTCATCCTCCTTTAGCTCAAACTCTATCTTCTCAGGTTCCTTCGGTATGAGTTCATGTTTAACAACATCTTTCACCTCTCTAAACACCACATCTCGGCTGTACACAACCTTCCTTGTGTCTGGGTTCCAAAGCTTGTAACCCTTTAAACCATCCTTATACCCAATAAAGATGCATGACCTTTCAGATTTATTATCCAACTTGGTCCTTTTCTCCTTTGGAACATGTACATATGCATCACATCCAAATACCCTTAGCTGTGAAAAAGAGGGTTTCTTACCAGTCCATACCTCATGTGGAGTCTTATCCTCCAACACTGATGAAGGTGATCTGTTAACCAGATAGCATGCAGTCTCCACTGCCTCTGCCCAGAATTCTTGTCCTAACTCGGTACCATTGAGCATGCTTCTTGCCTTTTCCATCAGTGTTCTGTTCATTCTTTTTGAAACTCCATTTTGCTGAGGTGTATATGGAGTAGTCTTTTGTTGTGCTATACCACACTTCTTATAGAACTCTTAAAATTTATTCTTGTAGAACTCCCCACCATTATCTGTCCTCAGTGCCTTTATCTTCTTCTCTGTCTGGTTTTCCACCAGAGCCTTAAATTATTTAAATTTGTCAAAGACTTCAAATTTATTCCTCAAGAAATATATCCATGTATTCCTTGAGAAGTCATCTATGAATGAAACACAGTACACAGACTTTCCCAGTGATGGAACTGACACAGGTCCAAACACATCACTGTGCACAAGTTCTAATATCTTGTTCACCCTCTTAGCACCAAAAGGAAAACTCACCCGATTCAGCTTCCCATATACACAATATTCATAGAAATCAAAATCTAGAGAGAAATTAGACATACCTTCTACCATACCATTTCTATGTAGTATTCGAAGGCCCTTCTCTCCAATATGTCCAAGCCTTTGATGCCATAGCATGGTCTTTTCTCCAGAGACAGCTAGGCTTTCCGCTCCACTTTCAAGAACCACATAAATGTTACACCCATCAATAATAGTGCTACCTTGTAGCTTGTACAGAGTTCCAGTCTGAACTCCCCACATTAATATCAGTGCTCCCCGAACCATCTTGCAGGCATATTTCTCAAACACTGTTTTTACACCTGCATCATCCATCTTGCTTACAGAAATCATATTTATGGCCAATGCAGGAATATGCAGAACACCAAGAAGTGTTCTAATCCTTCCACCTTACAGCTTCAACTTGACCTTTCTACATCTGACAATTCTGGCCTTCCTATCATCCCCCAGGAAGACATCACCACCATCATATTTCTCATACTCGCAGAACCACTCCCAATGGGGAGTGAAGTGAAAGGATGCACCTGAGTCAATCAACCATGACTCATGATCTACATGTGTATTTGAAGAAGAAGCCAAATACACATCCCCACCTTCATTTGAGGTGGTTTTTGCCTCTGTAGAAGGAGCATCATCAGATCCCTTTCCTTTCTCAGGAGCTTTAGATCTGCAGTCCTTTTTGTAGTGCCCTTCCTTTTCGCATTTCCAGCACACCTTTACAAACTTTCCAGGAGATTTAGATCTCCTTATAGATTTAGATCTCCCACTCGAAACCTTATTCTTGTTTCTGTTCTGGGACCTTCCTCGTATAGATAAGGCATCTCCATTTTGACCCTCCATATTTCTCCGTCTCATTTCCTCCGACAGCAAGGATGAGACAATGTCATCAAAATTCAAGGTAGTTGTATTGCTACCTATTGCAATGACCAGACTGTCCCATGAGTTTGGTAGAGAACACAACAAACTGATGCACTTATCTTCATCTGAGATTTTAATATCAACAGATGACAGCTGACTTACCACAGTATTGAAGGCGTTCAGATGCTTTGTCACCGAGTCTCCATCCTTCATTCTCAGGTTATACAGCTTTTTCTGCAAGAACAACATATTCACCAGATACTTAGATTGGTACAAAGTCCCAGTTTTTCCCACAAATTCTTCGCTATAGCTTCCTGTTGAGGCCTCGAAAATCGCTGCTACAACATTGGGGGATAACCACCCGGTCCGGACCTTAATACAGCTCCTTTTCCGTTTATGATAGTGGCTCCGACTGGTTTAACTAGGTCCAGTTACCTTTTCCCTATTTCTATTGGTTTACGATGTATCGTTAACTACCAATAGACAGGGATATCAGATCAATTCTTCTTGCTGATCAGGCAAGAGAATGATCCTTAAGCTGATTTGGGTTCAGCCAAACCACAACTAAGATTTTGCCTCTTCGAGAAGAGGACTTAAAAGAATGTAGAAATTAATCTAAATGCAAACTTATTCTATAATGCAAGCAAAAAGAAACTAATCTAAATCCTATCTTAATCAGGTAGATGAAAATCTATCCCAACTAAGAGCAAGATAATTAAGTAATGAGGATTAAAATATGTTTGGCTTTAAATTAATGTCAAGCTAACGAAGAAATTCAATTTAGCTCACATTTGTGAGTACCAAAACATATTCAATTGAGACCATTTGACTGAAATAATAAATCAACAACACTCCAGAAGAAATTCACAAAAATGATATTGATTATCATATCAGTCAAACTAATAATTAAACAATAATATGTGGAAGAAATTCACAACATATTATTATTTAAAAAATCAGTTTTGTAAGATAGATTTCTGAGCAAATCTTTACTCAGAAATCAGAGTTAAATCCATAAGAACAGAGATACATAACAATTTGAGACAAATTATCCATATCAACAGAAATGCCAAAACATGAATAAAATGAAACAACAATTTTATTAAAATAAAAATGAAACTGGTATTTGATACAGAAATGCCAAAAATACTAGTTAATTGAATCTGTTTCTCTGATCCTGGTCTCTAACAGTACTTTACATTACTTGAATTTCTGCTTTCAAGACTAGAGCTGTAGAAATGCAAACTCTGTCCATCATGCATAATAAAAGACATAAAGCATAAACCCTCAATAATGTTCAGATCTGAAACTTTCTCTCCTCCCCATCTACAACTCTAAATTCCTATAACATAAATGCTTTTAGAAGTCTGGAATTGCAGAGAAGAGCAGCCCTATTTACATTTTTCAATCTGCAATTTATAATCTTTCCAAAAGTATTTTTAGAAGAGAGTTTGTTGAAGAAAAATCTGCCCAATCCAATTTTAATTGCTCAAAAATTCCAATCTTTAATTGCTGCAGTCTTCTCATTGATTGAAATCTTTTTCCTCAATATCCCTTCCATTGTTTTTTCCTGCAAAAAGAAATTAAAATGAATAAAGATGTAACAATAAAATCCAAATATTATTTCTAACATTAAAACAAATCCAATCAAATTCTATTTAAATAAATAAACAGGAAATTTGAGCTTCTTATTGATACTCATAACGATCTTAATTAACCAAGGATATATTGATGCATGAATCTGTAATTAGAAGAGGTTGGGCAAATGAAAATGAAGAAAGCAAAGCTCAGAAAATTGATTTTATTTTTAGAAATTCGGAGCTTGATCTTCTGCCTGATTTTTGACCCAATAAATGATCAAATCTGTTATTGAAACCTCCTCAGAAATGTTCTCCTTGATTTTCTCTTTCCAATGAGCCGTCCTAGGCCTCATTTGGCCAAGTAAAACTCATTCTATGGGCCTCTGAAGTTGGTGAGTCAATTCTGGCACAATTCTGGAATTTTCTGTTGCTGGGCTAAAAATCAGAATTTAAATTTAAAAAATTAATCCTAAATTAGAATTCTAATTAACTAATAATTAATTTTAATTTAATTATTAATTATGAACTAAACTAATGAATTAATAAACTATTTATTAATTAATATCTAATTAACTAAAATATTAATTATTTATAAACTAATTAATATAAATAATATTTAAATTTTAATTTAATTAAATTAATTAAATATTATATATTAATTATATTAAATACTAAATAAATAAATAAAAAATATATTAAACTTAACCTACCACTCCATTAACTCTACTCGTACGTATCATTGAAAAAATTAAAACAAGTCTTATGCCATATGTTTGTGGAGGGATAAGGTGAGTGGAGGGTGAGGTGAGGTGAGGGTGACGTGAGGGTGAGTGAGGTGGAGGTACGGGAGGCATAAGGTAAAAACAAAAACCTTATATTAAAACTTTTTAACACCTCGCATATTGCCTTATCGCAATATCGCAGTTTGTCAAATGTGCATTATATAAAAGTTGCGATGTGTTCCGATATTGCGATATCGCGATATGTGATGTAAATTTTATTTATATATATATATATATATATATATATATATATATATTTTTTTTTTTTTAATATTAAGTTTTAATTTTAATTAAATTAATTATATTTTATTATAATAATTAATTTAATTAATGTTAAATATCAGTTTTTATTTTTTTATTTTGGTTTTATTTTGATGATGTTTAGTTTAGTTATGAAATTTTCTAAACTACAGCCACTCCGAAAATAAATAAAAAGAATAAAAATAACATTTTAAACCCAGACTAGATAAATGATGGGACTTCAAAGGAGTGTCATTTTCAAACCAGTTGACCAAATGAGGCGAAACAAGCGTCAATGGGAGGCTTATAAAAAATCAATTATAACAAATCAATCAAAACATGAATCCAAAGAAAATGAAAAATTAACAAAAAGCGTAAGATAATCAGCTAAATAAAATCCTAAAAGGTGTTTTAGCCAAAAATTTATAGAAAGGGTCCCTATTATTTGAAGTGAACAAATCAAAAATGGGGGGGGTTGTGTTTTACCACAACACTTCCCCAAATACATTCAACAATACTGAATCTGAGACACACAATCGTATTGTGCTCTTTGCCTTATGATCCAGCTTCTTCCAGTCTTCATCTGAAATTTCTGTTGGTTTAGTACCCGGATCTACCGCGATCCACTGATCTTTATCCACCAACAGATCCTCCATCTTGAGCTTCCACAACTCAAAACTCTGCCCATTAAATTTCTCGATCTCTATCTTCCCACCGTTCGCCATCTTCTTTCACCACAAGAATCGATCATGTAGATCTCCCACTGAACAGGGTCTACCTCAGGCCTGAGAAAAAAAACCCTCAACAGCAAAGGCATCCCCTTGAAGCCGAAACATCTCTGATACCAAATGTAGGTTTTAACCCTGAATATAAATTATCTACACATGAATCTTATAATATAAAATAAACATTAGCGAGAGCATAAAACATAAAACAGATAAACACAAAGATTTTCCCCTGGATCCCAAATCGGGACGACCAGCTTGATTTTTCATTATATTCCTTTTAGTGTTACAACACATATATATACATGCCGAAGCATACATGAACCCTAATCCATTAACCCTATATTATAACATAACTATAGTTCCCTTGACCGGATCTACAAAAATACCAAGGGCCGAAAACCATCGTACCCCAAAATCATGTGCAAAACCATGCATAAAACCATGGGCGCAGACTACCCACCAGAAATGAAGGACCAAAAATTCTCAGGATAGGGGGGGTTACCGCCCCCCATGTGACCCCCCGTTGCGCCCAGCGCAAAGGGGGGGCTATCGCCCCCCTACCCCCCCCCCCCCGCTCTTACCCCCCTGCACATGCTTAGTCGTGGAAATAATATAACGCAAACCCAACAAGAAGTAGAGGGTTCCTCTTTTTTGGTTACTCTCCTCTCATTCCTAAGCCTACCTCTCTTGGCTAACATATTTGCTTCTACACTTACTGCATCCCTTTGCATTTCTTCTAATGTGGATGAATTTATTTCCCTAAGCTATTAATCCATGTCTGCCTCAAAACCATCTGGAAATTTGATTAGGGCTAAGCCTTGTGGTGGTTTAATATTAGCAGGGATTATGTTATATACACTATTGAATCTAGTGCAATAGTATTGTACATTTTCCGCTGGTCCTCTCCTAATTCTTTCATATTTAGATAAAATCTGAAGAAGGTTTTTCTTAATTTCCCACCTAGTAAGGAATGTTTGATGAAATTCAGGTAAATCATGAATACTAGTTGCAAGTAATGCTTTAAACCATTTCCTCGCCTCTCTTGTGATACTTTGTGCAAACAAACTAAGTTTTACACTCTCCTCATCTACCTCTTGAAAGTCAAAACTGTCATTCATGCTATATGCATGCTGTTGGGTAGAGATAGGTCCAGTTCCATCAAATTGAGGGATTATGTTTTGATAATATTGTGGCATGTTTTCCAAAGGAGCTTGAAGGAAAAGGGGAGCATATATATCTACCATTATAGGGATATGAGGATGAAAAATATGATGTGATTGTTGGATGAAAGGTGGAGGTTGGATGGAAGGTAAAGGCTGAGTTGAAACTTTGAGGACAAGCAACATTTGGGAGGGGAGGACTGTAATATTACAAAATTTCCCAACAATAAATTGGAATATTAATTTCGTTGATTTCACCTAGGAGGAGGATAAATGGGTAAGGAGGCCCATGCATAATGAAAATCTCAATAAAATACCTCATAGTTGAAAGGGGATCATCATTGGAGTTGGTTTTCACACCCTCATGTGTGAACAAGGTCATTTGCAAGTGGACAAGGTCAAGTTTGACCAAGTCAACAGCATTGGGCTAAGAGGTGGAGAACACTTAGAGAAACAACACAGTATGAATGGGAAGAGGGTTATTTGGTGGAGGAAACCCTAAAAGGAATGGGAACCATGGAGAGGGGGCCTTCACTTTTTTGAAAGGAGGGCAAGGAAGTCATTGTTTCTCAGGTTATGGATTATTGATTTCATTGTCTATGCAGACATTGTGCATTCTCCTACAGTTTAGCAAAGTTTCTAGGGTAATTCCTGTTTAGGATTCCTTCTCCTTCTTGAGATGCCTCTTGAGGGATTGTTCTTCACTCTCCACATTCCTTGGCTCAAGGCCAAATCCACCTCCTCCAGCTAAAGTGTTATTTCTGCTCAAGTGTAACGTTGTGTTGTAGGGTGTTGCAGTGGAGGACCTCAACACCATTTCCAAAGCTGATTTTCAGAGGAAGGAGTCTCCATTCCTTTTGGAAGCTAGTGAGGAAGGTAGCAACACTTATTTCAGATCTTGGCATTAGGCCAAATCATTCTCATACCCCTACAGTGTAATTTGCTTCAATGATTGCGTTATTTCTAGTGAGCAATAGTTGTGGGGCTTTACAAATATGTTTGGAGGGTGTGATCTTAGGTGAGGGGATCAGCCTTTCAATCTAGAGATCCATTGGAGGAGTTATTTTCATTGGTTTCAGAATCTTCAGCCTTCTCCACTTATTTCTAGTTCTTGAGTTGCAGCTGCTACCCAGCAACTCTGGCATTTTGCATATTTTGTATATTATAGCCAATCCTTCTAGGATTGACTTGAGGTAGCCATTGGGAGCTAAGATATTCACTCCCATTGTTTTATGGGCCATATATTTGTATATCCATGTATTTTACATATGTTAGTATGCAGTTAATCTTATAAAACTGTGTAGTCATAGCTGGGTACATTTGTGTGGCAGTGGTTTTATCATGATTTATGTACTTGTCTCTTGAGGCTAAGTATTTCTTATCTTGAGTAGTGTTTTCCTCAAGATCTTGTATTCATTTTGTACTGCTATTTCTTAATAAGATGGCTATGGATCTTTCTCACATTTCTATGAGTTGAGTATCATTTCTATTCCATTGTTGTGTTGCATATTGTTGGGTCTCCAACTTTAGAATATCTTAAGATATTCTTATTGTTGTAGAAAATTCCTAATTTGGGATACTACAGTGGTATCATAGCATAATCTTGGCTCAACCTATGGATCAAGCCATTATGCTATCAAGGAGAGAGAAGATTAAGACTCCACTACGTGGAGAGAAAAATGAAGATAAGCTTACAAAGCTTCTTCCAATATCTATACAAAGCATTCATGAAGAATTTGAGAAGATAAGGAGGGAGATATGTATAGGATCTCCAAGAGGGTTTGAAACTGAGTCAAAATCTAGATTTTCTTACAGGGAGTGTGAGCATGCAGCCACACCCTATGAGGTACAACGCAGTCACATGGCCAGATTTGCTCCAAGAGGAAAAGAAGAAGAAGGATTTCCTAGGAAGGGAACTCTTAGTGGATTCTTGCATGAGTATGAATCTCAAACTTAGAAGTTTAGAGCTCATGTCACTTTTCCAGAGTTTTGCAAGGTCAAGGTGAGGAGGGACAAGTAGCATAATATGGATAGATTTCTTCTATCTATCTTTGATGGTTCCCCTACTTGTTCATCTTGGGCTTGGGTGGAAGAGCTAGACACCTTTCTGCAGCAGCATCAGATTTCCAAAGATGAAGCCATTAGAGTAGCAGCGCTTCACTTTGGAGGTAAGGTCTAAGCATGGTGATTATTTGAGTCCTTTACTTTAAAGAATGCAAATAATTCTTCTTATGCAAGGTTCATTAAAACTTTTAAAGGTTGCTTGATGTGATTGTTGGATGAAAGGTGGAGGTTGGATGGAAGGTAAATGCTGAGTTGAAACTTTGGGTTTTGGTGGAGATGAAGGTTGAAATGTAGTTGAGGATTAGGGAGAAGAAAGAGTTTTAGTTTCTTGGTGAGATAGTACTGGAGTGGTTTTGGAAACTACAGAAGGAGTAGAGCTTACTGATTTATGGGAAAGTACTGGAGTAGTTATAGAGAGTACAGAAGGGGTAGGACTTGTTGATCTATGATGCATAGATTGTGATGAGGTGAGTGCTTCAACATAAGAAGTCAAAGAAAAAGGTTCTACATATTGCTGGACATAAGCTTCATGAACAAAAAGGTCTAAACATAAGACCTTGTTATGAAACCAGCTCCAAAAATAGAAGAAAAGAGAGATCAACGCCTTAGAAATCAGCCAATTCGAGGGGGAAACCTCCAATACATTACATAAATGAATAATTCTTGGATGATACAAATTACAAAACCTCCTTCTATATATAGGGGTCCATGGGGTCACAATATAATCCTAGCCGACCTAACAATAATGATGTAAGGGAACAATAATAACAATATGGGGGTTACAGGGGTATAACCGTATAACAATAAGGGGGCTACACTAATGACAATAAGGGACTACGCTAGTAATATGGGGACATAACATGCCCCTCTACTTCAAAAAAGTGTTGTCCTAAATGCTTGAGTAGCTCTGGATGCTTATGTATAAAATTCTCATCCTCTCATGTAGAATCTTCAGTGGGTAAGTTCTTCCACTTGATGAGATACTATGAAATTGATCGATTTCGTAGCTGTCGAGTTCTTGTTTCCGTGACTGTTTCAAGTTCCAATATGATTTTTCCTTCCTAATCAAGTTCTGGCAATATTGTTTGAACTAGAAGTTTGTCACCTATAACCTTCTTTAAGCATGAAACATGGAAAACTGGATGCACTCGTGAAGAAGCAAGAAGCTCCAATTTGTATGCCATAGTACCAATATTTTGCAACACCTTGTAAGGACCATAGTATTTTGGTGATAATTTATTATCCTTCTTAGCTTTCTTGAGGGACATTTGTTTGTATGGTTGTAGACGTGAAAATTTCCTAGTCTTCTACATCAAAACTTCTTTCACTGCGATGTTGATCTGCCTATTGTTTCATTCGATTTTCTGCCAAATTGAGGTTATCCTTTAAGAGTTGGAGAACTTGTTGTTGATTTTCAATGTGATATTCCATTTCTTTCACCTTAGAATTTTCTCTTAAATATGATGTGATGGACAGTGGATGATATCCATAAAGTGCCATAAATGGGGTCATTTTTGTTGCAGTATAGAAGGAAGTGTTATACCACCATTTAGCCAGAGGTAACCACTTGACCCATTGTCTTTGTTTATCAGATACAAAACAACGAAGATATCCTTCCAAACATTTGTTCACTATCTCAATTTGACCCTTAGATTGAGGATGATAAGATGAGCTATGAGCTAGTTGAGTACCCAAACAAGAAAATAATTCCGTCCAAAAATTTCCAGTAAAAATGGGATCTCTGTCACTTACCATAACCTTTGGGTTTCCATGTAGCTTTTGAATTGTTTCCATAAATGTAGTAGCAACTATACTTGCTTTAAATGGATGAGATAATGCACAAAAGTGTGCATACTTGGTAAGTATATCAACTACCACCATGATGACACCCTTTCCTTCGGACTTAGGTAAACCTGTGATAAAATCCATTGAAATCTCCTCCCAACGTTGACTTGGAATAGATAAAGGTTGTAGAAGGCCCAGGGTCTTAATTTTCTCAACATTATTTTGCTGACAAACCAAACATTCTACCACAAACTTTTGAATATCAGATTTAAGGCCATCCCAAAAAAATCTTTCTTCACCATGTGGTAAGTTTTTAAAAATCCTCGGTGTCCTCCTAAAGGAGAAGTGTGAAATTACAAAAGAATATTTTATTTTATTTTGGAATTCTTACAAATATATAAGCGATCTTTGTACCATAATGTAATATCCCAAAATCGGGACTGCTAGCAAGGCATGCCTGAAAAACGCATTTTTCAGAAATGTATGCTACAGGATTGGAAACCAGCACTTGGATCCCTTATATATGACAATCTAAGACCTAAATCCAAGAGGGATTAAAAAAAAAATCCTTCTAGGTGGGTTAAACAAGTCTCCCCACAGCTAGTGCAGCTACAAAATGTCCAAAGAAGGGACTACAGCAATACAAAAACAACATTGCTGGAAAATAAAGCAGTTCAGCCCAATATTTGTAGGAGATCATTATGGAGGCTCATATTTCAGCTATACATTAGCAAAATAGATCTACACAGCAGCTTATACAATGTATAACAGAAAGGAGAGGGATTTACAAGAAGAAACCCTCAGAAATGAGGTGCTACAACCACAAGAAATATATGAATAATATTGACATCGTTATTTTCATTGGCTGAAGTAGTAGTATGTTACAACTCAGATCTAGAGTAAATATGTATACAAAATTATAGATATATTTCAGATCTGTATACAAGAAAATCTCATCTATACATTCCCCTTGGGGTTTTGTGCAAAACATGAAAGTACAAGAGTAGATCTGAGATCTAAAGTTGCAGATCTGCAGTAAGATTCAAAAATATCTGAAGCGTATAATAGAATAGCGGATCAGATCTAAAACAAACATGGATTGGATGGCCAATCCATGGATCACCACAGTGAGAGGAGGAATCCTATCACCATAAATCTCTCCTCCAAAGTGTAGACAAAACTCCCTGCAATTCTTCTCTTGTAAATAACGCAGTACTGCAAAAGGAACTACACTGTAGGCTCAGAGTATGCTTTGGCATAATGCCAAGATGTGGATCTGAAGCTCCAAGGATACAGAATCCTCTTGCCAATGGGATAGAAGACTCTCCCACTGAAAATGGCCTCTAGATTGGCCTAAATATGAATAGATCTAGCCTCCACTTGTTGTTGCTTACAAGGACAACCTAACCCTCAACAGGATATGAGTTATAGTTGGAAGAAGAGCTTGGCCAAATGCCTGATAGTGGATAAGAAATACAAGACTCTTCCAAGAGATCTCTCAAGGAAAGAGGTGGGATTCCTGACCAGGAACACCTAAGTGCTAAACATCACTATTCTCAGCTAAATAGCCATAGAATGATAAGTGTCTAAACAGAAAAATCCTTTCAATACAATATGTTCAACAACCCTCTCATGCTACTCTCATCTTCCTTTTATAAGATAAAAGCCTTGTCAAACCCTAAACCACTTCAATGAGTTAGCTCATTTCACATGTGGAGCCTCCATATAGAATTGCGTTGTGCACCCATGAGGTACATTGCATCTATACTGCGATGTGGATTTGGTCAAGGTTGACCCAGTCTCATAGTTCAAACCCATTCACACCTACAAGTGTTTATTTTACATGGCCTAGATTTGTCCTTGTTCACATGGGCATTGATTTATTCATTATTTTCAAGAGTTTTACATGTCCTCCCTTATTCATTTATTCAATCAACGGAAAGTGAAAAAAAATTGTATATTCCTCTTAGCTTGGACTAAGTAGGAATATTACAGTCCTCCCCTCCCAAATTTTTCTTGTCCTCAAGCAACTGCAAGGATATAATTGAAGATTTGTCTCCCAAGGCATGGAGACTGAAATGTATTGGGAAAACATCTTTCCCCAAGAAATCATGCATACAAAATGAGTCACCTCCCAACATGGTAACTCTAGAAAATTCTCCTCCACCTTGAGTTCATGCAATGTAGGTGGGCTCAAAATCTGAACATGGTAGACATAGGTGCCTACCCCACGTTGTCTTCCTCTCCACTTATGATAAGTGTAGAGTGACTGTTGATCTTGGGTTGCAATAACATGTCCCTCAAGTGGAAAAATGAAGACTAGATCTCCAAAGATCTCCTCTCCAACTATGTGCATCAAGCTGGCCCAAACCATTCCATATGTGATGGATGGGAAATCATCACCATATGGAATCTCATCAAACTCATGGCCCACCTCATAAAGAAACAAGTGTTTGGCTATGGTGGCCATACCTCCTCTCATGTTCCCATTAGAACATGCAATGCAAAAAGTGTGGGAATCATATTCCCAAAAGAACACATCTAACCAATGTGTTCCCTCTCTAATCATGCTCCCCATAAAATCAAGAACAACATCAGAAATTGGAACCATGATTATCATCAAGAGGGAGGAAATACTGAAGTTTTCATGTGGTGCAGGAAGGTACCAACAGTTTCTCATGAAGTTACAGCACAATTTTTCTAACTGTTGCTTCAGAAAATTACAAGGTAAGGGGTTTCTGGATACATGGTTGTCTATATATGTTATTTCATTTATTAATGAATAGTAAATGATTGTGTACAACAAATGAACATACATGAAGTAATACAACACTTGCCCATGGCCATATAAGAGATGGATGTCTCCATCATACATTCTAGCCCATTGTTGATCATGGAGCTCAGTGAAAAGCTTGCCCTCTTGTGGAGCAATGCACTTCATAGAAATGGCAAGAGTATGCAGATCACTAAATGCAACAACGAGATCCTTACCATGTACTAGAAGTAAGAAAATGATAGGATCCATGAACAAACTCTCCATAATGTTATGACACACTCTCATGAAGAGAAATGAATCATGTGTTGCATGAAGATCCTTCCTCATGTAATTGGAAATCCAAGCCAAGAAGAACATATCACAGCAATAGATATCTCCATCCATTACTCCATCTTCTCACCTCCTCCTTGTTCATCAAGTGCATCAAGTATGAAAAGATCCTGGGGACACTCCATCCATAAGTTCATGCTCCAAGGTGACAGCGTTGTTGGCCTATGAAAATAGGCTCCTGCCAATACATAGCTCCATTCTTTGACATGTTCATTGTCAAAGACATCTTCCATAATGTTGCTACAAACAAGAAGCTCCTTCCAGAGTGGAAGTACTTCTAGATCTTCCAAGGCTAAGGAGTAGCCCTTTTGCACCATGATAGTTCCATCTCCTACTCCTGCAACATCATGCAAAGTGTGAGAGAAAATCTGCTCTTGCTCTCCCAAGAACATCCAACGCTACAAAACATTTTGCTGACTCCCCATACTTCCATCATAAAAATCATGTGGTGAAAACATGTTGTTTGATATGAAGAATGTCATATCAAAACAATGTTTCCATACTCCTTGTTTCCCAATGATGCAAGCATCCTGCCACACGTCTTTCCTCCACATACCCTTAGAAAGAGGATGATGGAAAAACTCTTTCAAGAGTAGCCAATGCAGCCAAGCCTCCTGCTACCCGGTGTTTGTGCTCAACCTAGTCTCCTAAATTGAGTTCATTAATTGTCAACCAGGGTTGGTAAACTGCTGAAGTGTGGTGCACTATATGTGCCTAGGTAATTGTTTCTCACTACGTTGTGTCTAGTGTTTTATGATGTTTTTGGATTTTTATGGTTTTATGTTCACAAGGGAAAGAACTAAATGCTGGTGGAAAGAAACTACTGGTTGAAAAACAAAGTGAAGCCTAAATTATGGATGACAAATGACAAATGCAAATACTGAAACAAAACAAAGCCTAAACTATGGCTAGAAAATTACAAAGCTTGATAATGACTTCAAGAAAATAAATCACAACATGAGCTTAACTTGTCCAATTCATTCATTAAAGATATTTTGGAAGAGCTTGAGAAATGGGCAGCTAAGTGTAAATGAAATTCTCCTAACTAAACAATCAAACAATCAACTTACAATGTTACAACATCTCATCCATGATTAAAGGTCTATTAAAATATATTTGGAAAAGAACATTTGTATCACCATAAGATTTCTATTCTAAACTAGCTTCTAACTTTGTTCTGCAACTCAATCTAGCACCACTAGGCCTCATACAAAAGCTATAGATTTATTTTTGGAATGATCTTTGAGAGAAGGCTTGTTTGTGAAATGGTAAAAAGGTTGCAAAAATACTCCAGGCCTTAGACTGATACTACCTTCTGTCCAGATAATTATGTGTTAGTATGAGTTTGGACCAAAAGAAGTTTTGTAAATAATGAAGGTTGTGGTGTTTAAATTTAACAACTAATACAGTTTGAAATGCAATGGATGGCAACTACACTGAAATGTTAACACAGTGAACTAAGTTAAGACTAAACTAGGGTACTTCTAGTCTACAGTGAACAGTGTTAAATTCAAAGCCATTATCAAACTGAAAATGAAATGACAGAACTGAACCACATGCATTCTACCTCCGGAGTGCTATAACTGAGTTATCATGCAACTAACCTAAGGAATTCTACAGTTCATCCCGTTCAGTATGAATGATGTTTTGGAAGAGTTTGTGAGAACGAGTATGGCCGTATCATTCAAAGCAATTGAACATAAACACAAGACTAAAAGCAAATACAACTAAAGTCCAAGACACCATAGTTACTTCTTACTCATTATTATGATATTTTGGAAGAGCTTTGTAAGAGTAAGATTGGCTATGCTACTTGGTTTAAACTTAACAACTAAAACCTACAATACCACAGTTATGCCTTATCCATCATAATGATATTTTGGAAAAGTTTATTAGAGTAAGTCTTAACTGTGATAACTAAAAAAAGTAAATGCAACTAAACCTACACTATCACAGTTGTACCTTATTCTTCATAATGATATTTTGGAAGAGTTGATTAGAGTAAGTTTGACTGCGATAGTAAATATAAACAGACATGAACATAAGCTTCGTAAATCTACTTAAACTAGAAATAAAAGCGAAATTAAAACACTTATCTATTTTATAAACAAGGCTACTCAGGAGGCAGGGGCCCTCTACCACCAGAGTAGCACAAAATCTAGCTCATAATCGACTCAACGCGTTCAAGGAAATACTGCTTCTTTCATTAAAGAGGAATCACCTCAAAACAGAGTATTCACGGACTTCAAAGATCTAGCAGTCAACCATAAAATCTAATCCAAAATCTAACCTTTGTCTCTCGGTTTCCCGAGCATATTTATAGCAAATTTACATAACAAAACTTGAGATAATACGGGGATTATTGTCTTTCCTAATAGAAATTAAAATAGGACTTTGATCATAATCGCGTAACAGAATCTGGACTGTCCTTATCCTGTTAGGAGTCTACCTCCTAGTTTAAGTTTCCACGTTCTTAACTACATACAGGATTCTGTTAAATCTTCATGGAGGGAAACAAATGATGAGGACATGATGTGGAATACACCCATGTGTGCTTTTCTCCGAGATGACATCCGGAACCTGTATAAACATGAAGTTGGCTACAGAATTGGCAACTAGCTACAGAATGTCTGCATTTTGTAGCTAGTTTCAGTTCAAAAAGTACTACAATGACACAATCATAAAAACATAGCAAGTTAGCCACGATATTCATCCTTAAAGCAATTTTAACTAATTTCATTGATCATTTGAGCCTGGAATTAATAATGGATGAAAGAAATGGAGTGAAATGTTGTTAGGTCCCTATATCACTAGTATAGCCCCTTATTATTGTTAGTGTAAACCCCTTATTGTTATTGTTGTACCCTTTTAACCCCCATTTTGTTATTATTGTGCCCTTAAATTATTATTGTTAGGTTGGCTAGGATTACATTGTGGCCCACTAGGACATTATGGCCCCATGGACTCCTATATATAGAAAGGAGGTTTTGTGAATTGTATCATCCAAGAATTGTTCATTTATGTAATGTATTTGTAGGTTTCCCCCTCGAAGTGGCTTATTTCTAAGGCGTTCATATCTCTTTCTTCTATTTTTGGAGCTGGTTACACAACATTTGGTATCAGAGCTTGGGATTCTAGGGTTTCGCTGCTCCAAACAAGTCATCGTGGAACTTTCGCTATAACTTTTTTTCTACGAAGTTTCAGAAGCTGAAATTTTTAGGGTGCGAAACCAAAATCTTGAGGAAGCTTGTATAAAAATTTCAGAGTTTGGTTCGCAACAATTTCGGAGATATGATCTGTGGAAGTCAGGTATTTTTTCAGGCTCCTAAACAGGTCATCGTGGCATTTGCGCTATAAATTTTTTTATACGAAGGTTCAGAATCTGAAATTCATATGGTGCGAAGCTGAAATCCTGAGGAAATTCATAAAAAAATTTCAGAGCTTGGTTCGCAATATTTTTGGAGATATTATCTGTGGAAGGTAGTGCTTTTTCAGGCTCCTGAATTTCATCTCAAAGAGGTGAGCGTGGGAAAATTTCAATAACTCTCTCTCTGGATATTGGATTGGAGTGCCGTTAAAAGTGGTCGCAAGTAAACAGCCTGTAGTTTCTTGGCTATCAATTTCAGAGACAAAGGACAAAACAGTGACACGTGGCAAGTCGTACAAGTTCGCTCTACTGAACCAGTCTAGAATTAGGTCATTGTGGGAGATTGGACACAACTTTGTCTTGGAGAATCCAAATCAGGTCAGACCTGTGGAATTTGAAAGAAGCTTCAGAGGGCTACTATAGGGCTTAATTTCAGATATTGAAGATTTTCAATTACAGAGATAATTCAATTTCAATAGCGAGCTCCTAAAAGCTAGTAAAAGGTGTGTATTTTTTTTCCGAATTGCATAAGTCTTGTTTGAAGAATCAAGTCGAATTGATTCCAAGGGCAGCTTGTAGAATAGATATCAATATTGGATTCTAAAATGGCCCCTAAAAAGAATTTAACACCCATTAAGCCTTCAGAAGGCTCTACTATGACTCATGAAGATGAAGAATTGCAACATGATCTATCAAAATTACAAGAGCAAGTGCAACAAATTTCACTCTCGCAAAAAGCAACAAAAAATGAAATGGAAGTTTTGAAGAAAGGCGTGGAAGTGAATATGGACGGTTTGAAGAAAGGCATGGAAGCTAAGATGGAAGGCATGGAAGTGAAGATGGACGGTTTGAAGAAAGGCATAATGGATGGCGTGGAAGCTAAGATGGATGGCGTGGAAGCTAAGATGGATGACATGAAAGACAACATGGAAAACATGAAGAGTGATCTAAAAGCATACATGGAAGGCTTGATGACAAGCTTAAAACCATAAATGATTCCTAATGGCGGAAATATAGGAGAAGAACCTCCTGATGAGAACAAAATAAATGTTAATCATGATTTCATAAACTCGAATGTTGGCAGGAAGAAACACCATATTCCAAAAATGGATATGAGGAAGTTTGATGGAAAGGATCCTGTAACATGGATACTACAGATGGAGCAATATTTTGATCTCCATAACGTGCAAAACACACAAAAGGTACGCATTGCAACTTTACATTTAGAATAAAATACATTTGTATGGTATCGATGGCTTTGCTCCCGTAAAAAAATTGTCACTTGGTCAATTTTTACGGAGAAAATGATAGCACATTATGAGGATACAAAGAGCAACACCTTCTTTAGCCAATTGATAAATCTCAAACAAAAGGGTTTAGTGGGGCAGCACATTGAGGACTTCCAAAATTGAATATAAGGGTAACTAATATTCCAGAGGAACACAGGATTGATCTCTTCTTAGGTACTCTAAAGGATAACATCCAACATGAAGTTCGTGTTTTGGAACCCGATTCATTGGAGAAGGCATTCAGGTTGGCAAGAAAAGTTGAATGTAAAATTATGGCGACAAGGAAGCCTACCACTCAATTCTATAAAGAAGGAAGTGTTTCTACGCCTAGATTTCCACAACCTAAAAGGTTGACACCACAACAATTGGAAGAAAAAAGAGCAAAAGGGCTTTGCTACAGTTGTGATAGAAAATACACTAAAGGTCATAAGTGTGCTGAGAAGAAATTATTTTACATATATTGTGAAGAAGAAGAAGAAAATGAACAAGAAGAGGATATACACCAGGAACCACCCCTAGAAGAGGAAGAAATGAATCCGACCATATCGTGTAATGCACTGGCAGGAATTACCACTCCTCAAACTCTCAAGATAGAAGGACATATAAAGAAGAAAGGGTAATAGTGTTGATTGATTCAGGTAGCACCCATAATTTTATTCATTATAAGGTAGCCAAGGAATTAAATTGTTTCCTATACCCAGCACCAGAATGTCAAGTGATGGTTGCAAATGGAGGAACTATAAATTGCTTTGGAAAATGCCATAATATCAAGCTAACCATGGGGGAATATGTATTGACTAGTTCAATGCTTTCCATTCCTATGGGAGGTGCTGATGTTGTACTAGGAGTACAATGGTTACAATCTTTGGGGACGGTAGCTTTTAATTTTCAAGAACTTTTCTTGAAATTCTTTTCAGAAGGAAAGGAAGCCGAATTACGGGGTATTGAAGGGAAGCCAGGAAGGATAATAAGCTCTAATGGCATGACAAAGCTTCTAAAGAAAGAACAACGAGGCGTAATTGCACAATTATGCTCACTAGAAGTTCCAACATCAAAATCATCTATTTATGCAGATCTCCAACAAGTCTTGGACAATCATTCCAAGGTGTTTGAAACTCCCAAAGGACTCCCACCTATTCGTGATCATGATCATGCTATTCATTTGATTCCAGAAGTGTTCCTCCAAACATCAGGCCTTATAGATATCCTTACGTCCAAAAGAGCGAAATTGAACGTATGATTGCAGAAATGTTAGAGGCAGGTATAATTCAACCTAGTCAAAGTTCTTTCTCTGCTCCCGTAGTATTGGTACACAAGAAGGATGGATCATGGCGAATGTGTCCGGATTATAGGGAGCTCAATAAGCTCACCATTAAAGACAAATTTCCCATTCCTGTGATTGATGAATTATTGATGAATTACATGGAGCAATTTATTTTACCAAGTTGGATCTTCATTCAGGATATCATCAAATTAGAATGAAGACTGAAGATATTCCAAAAACAACATTTCGAACTCATGAGGGTCATTATGAATTTTTGGTCATGCCTTTTGGCCTTACCAATGTACCTTCTACATTTCAAGGGTTGATGAATTCCATTTTCAAACCCTTCCTTAGAAAATTTGTGCTAGTATTTTTTCATGATATACTAATCTACAGCAGGTCTTGGAAGGATCATGTTGAACATGTTGACAGGGTGCTCAAACTATTGCAGGAGAAACAATTATATGCAAAAAAAATCCAAATGTTTCTTTGGAGTACAAGAGGTGGAATATCTGGGTCATATTATATCTCACGAGGGTGTTAAAGTAGACCCTAACAAAATTAAAGCCATTAAGGAATGGAAAGTCCCCACGACCATAAAGCAGTTGCGAGGATTTCTCGGGTTAACAGGGCATTATCGCAAGTTTGTTAAGAATTATGGGAGAATAGCAGCACCTCTAACAACATTATTGAAGAAAGATGCATTTTCATGGACTCCTGAAGCAACTAAGGCCTTTGAACGTCTTAAAGAGGAAATGTGCCTAGCACCGGTCTTAGCTACGCCAGACTTCACGAAAACCTTTATTGTGGAATGTGATGCCTCATGAAATGGAATTGGTGCGGTTTTAATGCAAGAAGGAAGACCCATTGATTTTGAAAGTCGTCCAATCAAAGGAAAGTATTTACAGAAACCTATTTATGAGAAGGAAATGTTAGCAATACTGCATGCACTAAAGAAATGGCGAACTTACCTAATGGGAAGACACTTCAAGGTAAAAACTGATCATGATAGTCTTAAAACACTTTTTGGAACAAAGACTATCTTCAGAAGAGCAGCAAAAATGGGTCACAAAGATGTTGGGTTATGACTTTGAAATAATCTACAAAAAAGGAAAGCTTAATGTTGTTGCAGATGTACTCTCAAGAAAGAATGAAGAGGTGGAAGCATTGCTTTGTGCCATTTCTATTATCCAACCAGATTGGATAACCGAAGCAAGAGATGAATGGAAGAAGAACAAAGATGTATGGACACTCATTCAAAAGTTGCAGCAAGATCCTAGTACATCTGATACATTTAGTTGGAAAAATGATTCCTTATGGTACAAAGATCGCTTATATCTTTGTAACAATTCCCAACTAAAACAAAAGATTCTTCTGGAATTGCACACTTCTCCTTTAGGAGGACACTCAGGATTTTTAAAAACTTACCACAGAGTGAAGAAAGAATTTTTTTGGGATGGCCTTAAATCTGATATTCAAAAGTTTGTGGCGGAATGTTTGGTTTGCCAGCAGAATAAAGTGGAAACAATTAAGACCCCGGGACTTCTACAATCTTTATCCATTCCAAGTCAACGTTGGGAGGAGATTTCAATGGATTTTATCACAGGTTTACCTAAGTCCGAAGGAAAGAGTGTCATCATGGTGGTAGTTGATAGACTTACCAAGTATGCACATTTTTGTGCTTTATCTCATCCATTTAAAGCAAGTACAGTTGCTACTACATTTATGGACAGAATTCAAAAGCTACATGGAAGCCCAAGGGTTATTGTGAGCGACAGAGATCCCATTTTTACCGGAAATTTTTGGACGGAGTTATTTTCTTGTTTGGGTACTCAATTAGCTCATAGCTCATCTTATCATCCTCAATCTGATGGTCAAACTGAGATAGTAAATAAATTTTTGGAAGGATATCTTCGTTGTTTTGTATCCGATAAACAAACACAATGGGTCAAGTGGTTACCTCTCGCTGAATGGTGGTATAACACTTCCTTCCATACTGCAGCAAAAATGACCCCATTTATGGCACTTTATGGATATCATCCACCATCAATTACATCATCTTTAAGGGAAAATTCAAAGGTTCAAGCAGTCAAAGATCACATCGAGCATCAGCAAGAAGTTCTCCAACTCTTAAAGGATAACCTGAATTTGGCACAAAAATCGAATGAAACAACAGGCAGATCAACATCGCAGCGAGAGAAGTTTTGATGTAGGAGATTGGGTATTTTTACGGCTACAACCATATAAACAAATGTCCCTCAAGCAAGCTAAGAAGGATAATAAATTACCGCCAAAGTACTATGGTCCTTACAAGGTGTTGCAAAAGATTGGTACTATGGCATACAAATTGGAGCTTCCTGCTTCTTCGCGAGTACATCCAGTTTTCCATGTTTCATGCTTAAAGAAGGTTATAGGCGAAAATCTTCCAGTTCAAACAGTATTGCCAGAACTTGATGGGGAAGGGAAAATCATATTGGAACCTGAAGCAGTCATGGAAAAAAGAACTCGACAACTACGGAATCGATCAATTTCAGAGTATCTCATCAAGTGGAAGAACTTACCCACTGAAGATTCTACATGGGAAGATGAGAATTTTATACAGAAACACCCAGAGCTACTCAAGTGTTGAGGACAACATTTTTTTTGAAGGAGAGGGGCATGTTAGGTCCCTATATCACTAGTATAGCCCCTTATTATTGTTAGTGTAAACCCCTTATTGTTATTGGTGTACCCTTGTAACCCCCATTTTGTTATTATTGTGCCCTTAAATTATTATTGTTAGGTCAGCTAGGATTACATTGTGGCCCAATAGGATTAAATTATGGTCCCATGGACTCCTATATATAGAAAGGAGGTTTTGTGAATTGTATCATCCAAGAATTGTTCATTTATGTAATGTATTTGGAGGTTGCCCCCTCGAAGTGGCTTATTTCTAAGGCGTTCATATCTCTTTCTTCTATTTTTGGAGCTGGTTACACAACAAATGTGGTGGAAGAAAGAACATTCTTGGAGCTCAACACCCGGTATCATAGATCTGCAAGTAGCTTTCCAGCTTCTTGCTCATCATCCACATCCACTCAATCACTTGTGGATCATGGATCTCATTCTGCAAATGCTTGGTATCCCCCCATTGTAGGACACCAACCTTCTCAGATCTTTGAAGAACTTTGCACTTCATGGAACGTTGAAGTGCACCTTCCATGGGATCTCTTGATGAGACTTCCTCCTCATGCTTGGCCTTCCAAAACCAGTGGGGTCTTGGATCTGATGCAAGTAGAAGTATCTCTTTGAGCTGTGGCATGCTCATTGAGAAAGTGTCATCTAGAGAGGAGAAATTTTTTCTCATCTCAAGATGTCTACCTCTTGTCTTCATTGCTTCCTAGATGAAGCTGACATCTAATTGCTCCCATGAGGAATGGGTCCTCCTTTCTTCACTGCTGATCTTGGAAACTCAATCATACCTTTATGGGGTTTGGGAACATCTTGTATGTCTACAAGAGTTCCTTTTTCTACCATGTTGTCTCCCTCAAATATTGATGTTGAAGGCTACTCCTCCAAGGTTGCGACAGTGCTGGTACAAGTCTCCTCAAGAGATGTTGAGGACTTCTCTTCCTTGTATTTCTCTTTATCAAATCTCTTAATCACCCTTTGAGTGAAATCCGCAAAAGAAGATACTTTTGCATGTCTCACATGGCTGAACCACCAATTGCTTGCTTCACCCTTTTGGTGCAGTGCTACAATCTCCACTGCTTCTTTCTATACCATTGGATGTAGTAGGAAAAATGCACTGAGTCTTCTTTCCCAAGCTTTGGCTGTAGATGTCCCATCAAAAGTGGACAATAGAAACCTATTGCCCTTGATCTCTCCCTTGCTGCAATTTCTCCTCCCTTCCTCTAGCTAAATGAAATGTGGAAAGGCTAGAGTTTCCTTGAAGGCTCTAGGTTGAGACTTGTACTCAAAAAGGTACCCACTCAGGATCTGATGATCCAAGTGTCCCCCATGCTTCTTGTCTCCTTCTTTGTGAGAGTAAGAAGTGCATGGTCCTTCCTCTTCTCCTTATTATATATTATTAGCCTCCTTGGAGAGGTACTTTTTGGATCTGAAAACTGATGAGAGAAAGATCATTCTTTTCATCATCTTGATCTTTGTCTTTAGACTCACAGGTTGAGCCAAATATCATGCTTTGATACCACTGTAATATCCCAAAATCGGGACTACTAGAAAGGCATTCTTGAAAAACGCATTTTTCAATAATGTATGATATAGGATTGGAAACCAGCACTTGGATCCCTTAGATATAACAATATAAGACCTGAATCCAAGAGAGATTCAAAAAAAAATCCTTCTAGGTGGGTTAAACAGGTCTCCCCACACCTAGTGCAGCAATGCCCAAAGAAGGGACTGCAACAATACAAAAACATCACTGCTGGAAAATAACACAGTTCAGCCCAATATCTATAGGATATCATTATGGAGGCTCATATTTCAACTATACATCAGAAAAATATATCTACACAACAGCTTATAAAATGTATAACAGAAAGGAGAGAGATTTACAAGAAGAACCCTCAGAAATGAGGTGCTACAGCCACAAGAAATATATGAATAAGCTTGAAAACGTTATTTTCATTGGTTGAAGTAGTAGTATGTTACAAATCAGATCTAGAGTAGATCTTTATACAAAATGATAGACCTATTTCAGATCTGTATACAAGAAAATCTCATCTATACACTCCCCTTGGGGTTTTGTGCAAAACATGAAAGTACAAGAGTAGATCTAAGATCTAAAGTTGTAGATCTGCAGTAATATTCAGAAATATCTGAAGCATATAATAGAATAACAGATCAGATCTAAAACAAACATGGATTGGATGGCCAATCCATGGATCACCACAGTGAGAGGAGGAATCCTATCACCATAGATCTCTCCTCCAAAGTGTAGACAAAACTCCCTGAAATTCTGCTCTTGCAAATAACGCAGTACTGCAAAAGGAACTACATTGTAGGCTCGGAGTATGATTTGGCCTGATGCCAAGATGTGGATCTGAAGCTCCAAGGATCCAGAATCCTCTTGCCAATGGGATAGAAGAGTCTCCCACTAAAAAGGGCCTCTAAATTGGCCTAAGTCTGAATAGATCTAGCCTCCACTTGTTGCTGCTTACAAGGACAAACAAACCCTCAACAGGATCTGAGTTGTATTTGGAAGAAGAGCTTGGCCAAATTCCTGATAGTGGATAAGAAATGCAAGACTCTTCCAAGAGGCCTCTCAAGGAAAGAGGTAGGATTCCCAACCAGGATCACCCAAGTGCTAAACAACATTATTCTCAGCTAAACAACCAGAGAATGAGAAGTGTCTAAACAGAGAAATCCTTTCAATACAATATGTTCAACAACCCTCTTATGTTGCTCTCCTCTTCCTTTTATAATATAAAAGCCTTGTCAAACCCTAAACCACTTCAATGAGTTAGCTCCTTTCACATGTGGAGCCTCCATCTAGAACTGTGTTGTGCATCCATGAGGTACATTGCATCTAGACTACACTATGGATTTGGTCAAGGTTGACCCAGTCTCATAGTTCAAACCCATTCACACCTACAAGTGTTTATTTTACATGGCCCAGATTTTTCCTTGTTCACATGGGCATTGATTTATTCATTATTTTTAGGAGTTTTACATGTCCTCCTTTATTCATTTATTCAATCAATGGAAAGTGAAAAAAAATTGTATATTCCTCTTAGCTTGGGCTAAGTAGGAATATTACACATAAGGATTCATTTTTCCAACTAAATGTATCAGATGTACTAGGATCTTGGTTCAATTTTTGAATGAGTGTCCACACTTATTTGTCCTTCTTCCATTCATCCCTTGCTTTGGTTATCCAATTTGGTTGGATAATAGAAATTGTACAAAACAATGCTTCCACCTCTTCTCCTTTCTTGAGAGTGCACCTGCAACAACATTTAGCTCCCCTTTTTTATAGATGATTTCAAAGTCATAACCCAACATCTTTGTGACCCATTTTTGCTCCTCTTCTGAAGATATTCTTTGTTCCAAAAAGTGTTTAAGACTAGCATGATCAGTTTTTACCTTGAAGTGACTTCCCATTAGGTAAGGTCGCCATTTCTTTAGTGCATGTAGTATTGCCAACATTTCCTTCTCATAAATAGCTTGCTGTAAATACTTTCCTTTGATTGTTTGACTTTCAAAAGAAAAGGGTCTTCCTTCTTGCATTAAAACAACACCAATTCCATTTCCTGAGGCATCACATTCCATAATAAAGGTTTTTGTGAAGTCTGCATAGCTAAGACCAGTGATAGGCACATTGCCTCTTTAAGATTTTCAAAGGCCTTAGTTGCTTCAGGAGTCTGTGAAAATGCGTCTTTCTTCAATAATGTTGTTAGAAGTTTTGCTATTCTCTCATAATTCTTAACAAACTTGCGATAATACCTTGTTAACCCAAGAAATCCTTGCAATTGCTTTATGGTTGTGGGGACTTTCCATTCCTTAATGGATTTAATTTTTTTAGGGTCTACCTTAACACCCTCATGAGATATAATATGACCCAGATATTCCATCTCTTGTACTCCAAAGAAACATTTGGATGTTTTTTCATATAATTGTTTCTCCTCCAATAGTTTGAGCACCCTGTCAACATGTTGAACATGATCCTTCCAAGACCTGTTGTAGATTAGTATGTAATCAAAAAATACTAGCGCAAATTTTCTAAGGAAGGGTTTGAAAATGGAATTCATCAACCCTTGAAATGTATAAGGTGAATTGGTAAGGCCAAAAGGCATGACCAAAAATTCATAATGACCCTCATGATTTCAAAATGTTGTTTTTGGAATATCTTCAGTCTTCATTCTAATTTGATGATATCCTGAACGAAGATCCAACTTGGTAAAATAAATTGCTCCATGTAATTCATCCAATAATTCATCAATCACTAGAATGGGAAATTTATCTTTAATGGTGAGCTTATTGAGCTCCCTATAATCCAGACACATGCGCTATGATCCATCCTTCTTGTGTACCAATACTACAGGAGCAGAGAAAGAACTTTGACTAGGTTGAATTATACCTGCCTCTAACATTTCTGCAATCATACGTTCAATTTCGCTCTTTTGGACATAAGGATATCTATAAGGCCTGACGTTTGGAGGAACACTTCCTGGAATCAAATGAATAGCATGATCATGATCACGAATAGGTGGGAGTCCTTTGGGAGTTTCAAACACCTTCGAATGATTGTCCAAGACTTGTTGGAGATCTGCAGAAATAGATGATTTTGATGTTGGAACTTCTAGTGAGCATAATTGTGCAATTACGCCTCGCTGTTCTTTCTTTAGAAGCTTTGCCATGACATTAGAGCTTATTATCCTTCCTGGCTTCCCCGCAATACCCCGTAATTCGACTTCCTTTCCTTCTGAAAAAAATTTCAAGAAAAGTTCTTGAAAATTAAAAGCTACCGTCCCCAAAGATTGTAACCATTGTACTCCTAGTACAACATCAGCACCTCCCATAGGAATGGAAAGCATTGGACTGTTCAATACATATTCCCCCATGGTTAGCTTGATATTATGGCATTTTCCAGAGCAATTTATAGTTCCTCCATTTGCAACCATCACTTGACATTCTGGTGCTGGGTATAGGAAACAATTTAATTCCTTTGCTACCTTACAATGAATAAAATTATGGGTGCTACCTGAATCAATCAACACTATTACCCTTTTCTTCTTGACCTGTCCTACTATCTTGAGAGTTTGAGGAGTGGTAATTCCGGCCAGTGCATTACATGATATGGTCGGATTCATTTCTTCCTCTTCTATGGCTGGTTCCTGGTGTATATCCTCTTCTTTTTCATTTTCTTCTTCTTCTTCACAATCTATGTAAAATAATTTCTTTTCAACACACTTATGACCTTTAGTGTATTTGCTATCACAACTGTAGCAAAGCCCTTTTGCTCTTTTTTCTTCCAATTGTTGTGGTGTCAACCTTGTAGGTTGTGGAAGTCTAGGAGTAGCAACACTTCCATCTTTATAGATGTGAGTGGTAGGATTCCTTGTCACCATAATTTTACATTCAATTTTTCTTTCCAACCTGAATGCCTTCTCCAATGAATCAGGTTCCAAAACATGAACTTCATGTTGGATGTTATCCTTTAAAGTACCTATGAAGACATCAATCTTATGTTCCTTTAGAATATCAGTTACCCTTAGATTCAATTTTTGGAATTCCTCAATGTGTTCTACCACTGAACCCTTTTTTTTTATATTTATCAATTGGCTAAAGAAGGTGTTTCTCTTTGTATCCTCATAATGTGCTACCATTTCCTCCGTAAAAATTGACCAAGTGAAAAAAATTTACGGGAGAAAATCCATCGATACCATATAAATGTATTTTGTTCTAAATGTAAAGTTGCAATGTGTACCTTTTATTTTTTTTCACATTATCGAGATCAAAATATTGCTCCATGTGTAGTATCCATGTTACGGGATCCTTGCCATCAAACTTCCTCATATCCATCTTTGGAATATGGTGGTTCTTCCATCCAATATTATAGTTTATGGAATCACGATTAATATTTATTTTTTTCTCATAATGAGTTTTCTCTACTATATTTTCGGCATTACGAAACATTTCTTGTATCAACTTTGGCAAACCTTCCATGTCTGCTTTTAGATTATTCTTCATGTTTTCCATGTTGTCTTTCATGTCATCCATCTTAGCTTCCATGCCATCCATCTTATCTTCCACACCTTTCTTCAAACCATCCATATTATTCTTCAAACCATCTATCTTCACTTCCATGCATTTCTTCAAAACTTCCATTTCATTTTTTGTTGCTCTTTGCGAGAGCGAAATTTGGTGCACTTGCTCTTGTAATTTTGATAGATCATGTTGGAATTCTTCATCTTCATGAGTCATAGTAGAGTATTCTGAGGGATTAATGGGTGTTGAATTCTTTTTAGGGGTCATCTTAGAACCCAATACTGATATCTATGCTCAATAGGTCCTTGGAATCACTTAAAACTAATTTTTCAAACAAGACTTATGCAGTTTGAAAAAAATACACACCTCTTTCTTGCTTTTTTAGGAGTTTGATACTGAAACTGAATTATCTCCGTAATTGTGGATCTTAAATATTTGAAATTTGGTCTTGTAGTATCCCTCTGAATCTTCTTTCTAATGCCACAGGTCTGACCTGATTTTGATACTTCAAGACAAAGTTATGTTGAATCTCCCAAAAAGACCTAATTATAGACTGGTTCAGTAGAGCACACTTGTACGGCATGCCATGTCTCATTTTTTCCTCCTTCAGATTTTAATTGATACATAGGAAACCAAATTATGTGTACTTGCAGCCACTTTTTACAGAATTCCAATCCAACTCTTAGAGAGAGAGTTATGAAGATTTTCCCAAGGTCACCTCTTTGAGATGAAATTCAGGAGACTGAAAAAACCCTAACTTCCACAAACCATATCTCCGAAAATGTTGTGAATCATGATCTAAAATTTTTCCACGACATTCCTCAGGATTTCAGCTTTGCTCTGTAAAAATTTGAGCTTTTGAACCCTTGTAGAAACAAAGTTATAGCGAAAATTGCACTATGACCTTTTTAGGTTAAATTCAAGAGCCTACAAAAATCCCTAACTTCTACAAATCCTATCTTCGCAAATATTACGAACCAAGATCTAAAATGATTGCACGACGTTCCTCATGATTTAGGCTTCGCGCTGTAAAAATTTCAGCTTTTGAATCTTCGTAGAAAACAGGTTATAACAAAAATTCCATGATGACCTTTTTGGAGCAGAAAAACCCTAGAATCCAAAGCTCTGATACCAAATGTTATGAAACTAGCTCCAAAAATAGAAGAAAAGAGAGATCAACGCCTTAGAAATCAGCCAATTCGAGGGGGAAACCTACAATACATTACATAAATGAATAATTCTTGGATGATACAAATGACAAAACCTCCTTCGCTATATAGGGTTCCATGGGGTCACAATATAATCCTAACTGACCTAATAATAATATTGTAAGGGAACAATAACAACAATATGGGGGTTTCATGGGTACAACAATAACAATAAGGGGGCTACACTTATAACAATAAGAGACTACACTAGTAATATGGGGACCTAACAAACTAAACCCTGCAATTTGTCAAAGTCTTGAAGGATTTGAACGTATATATCAGGAGGAGCAGATTGGGCTTTAGATGAATTTTTTCTTAATGTAGCACGATCTACTACTATCTGATCTTCCCAATTGGCTAATTTAGTTCTAAAGAGGCTTTGTTCAAAGGGTAAATCAAACGCAATGTCTTGCAGGATTACAAAGTCTTTTGGGAGTGAATATTCTCTATGAGGATGACTAGAACTTCCTTGGCTTTCAGCTAAGCTCTTTCTTTTCAGTATTTTCTCAGGGTCATCTACAATTTCTGTAGGCTTTGGATTAGGATAAGCTCTAGTATAGGCTCTTTTAGGAGCCAGAGTTATGATCTAAATGCACACACACACTTATTTTTTACACTATTGAAAAGAAAACCAATATTAAAGTATTCCTATCATACAATGCTTTAACCAGGGTTATGAATTCGAAAGAAATTACATTTTTTTCAATTCATCCCCAGTATGGTTGCCACTATGTTATCGTTTTGTAATTTCTAAGATTGGGAGAATAAATCACAAAAGAAAGCATCAAAACCACTTTGGAAGCTGGGATCTAGCCTTTCCAGCTTCAGAGAGGGATCTCTATTTATGATTTAACTTTGCTTTGAAAGGTATTATGCTAGTTATTACTGTACTTGGTAATTGTTTGATTTTGATTGATTTCGGTGATTAAATATTTATTTTCCCATTGGTAAATGGAGTCAAAACATAAAATTGGATTTTGCATCAATTTTTAAAAGAGTTATAGAGCCTATAAAGGGACTAATGATATTTTGGCAGCCTGCTCTTTTTCCTTTATCATCTTTTCCATCTCTACTTCCATTTGCCTCAACTGAGCATTCTGCTCCATGATGAGCTTCATCATGTCCAATTTATGGGACTTTGTCTCTTCAATGTCTTTCACTAAAGGGTCCTCTGTAGCTGGCAGTTATAGCTGCATCCTTAATGCTGCTATGTCAACATTTTTCTTTTTAATCACCTCTTTTGCAACTATGATATTGGAGGGATCATATCCAATCCTGACCACCAAGTCTTCCAAAGACTTAATCCTTGAATCCTTGGCCAAAGAAGAGATTTTATCCATTTTGAGCTATGACTAGATATTAGCTAAAGAAACCTACAATTTGGACAAACTCGTAGCAGTGTTAGTGAGTGTGGATGAAATCATTTCACCTGTCTGCTTATGCATCTCCATTTGATCAATGGGATGTACGTATTTAATATCAAACTCAAATTCAATATTTTTATAATCAGTTGTTGTCTTGAGCTGAGGAATTTGTGCTTGGAGAAAGGCCATCTTCATTTTTCCTTTCTCAGAGTCAAAGGCTGACAACAGCCTGCTCTGAGAGCTGGAATTCTGCTTCCATAACTAATTATATGCACTGGTCTTCAAAACTTCATTCTTCAATTTAATCTCCTTGAATGTATCAAATATGGTCTTCTCTTTCTCCCTTGTAACAACTGTACTGGTTTGAATAGCTTGTTGCTCATGTGAATTAGTAGAGGTGGTAGGAGAGAGTGTGGTTTGACCACCTACTTGTGAGGAAGTAGGTGTCCCTTTTTTATGATAATAAATTCCTGCTCTGAATTCTTGCTTGGATTTACCTTTGGATTTAGCTTAGTCCACTTCTTGTACATGATTTTTAATTATTTTCTGGAAGTATCAATCACTGAAGGTGACTCTTATTCTCTAATTATTTATCCTTCTTTCTCCTATGGAACAGGAGTCTGTGATGTTGAAGTTAAAACTAATTTTTCTTCAGCCTCTTGTAGAGTATTCGCAATCCACTCTAGTTGGTCCATGTATTTCTGAATCTCTAGTCTGTGGGTATCAACATATGGTTTATATTTTTTCTCTACCGTTATATTAGAAATGGTACCCAATGGATCATATGACCATGTAAAACTGAGGTTGAATTGCATTTCTTTCAGCAATTTGTCTTCTTCCTCCCCTGCTACTCTATTGTTACAAATGAAGGGTCCTATTTGGGCTTTGATTCTGAACTGATATTTCTTCTTGGCAAATACAAAATGGACCTCATCGACTTGATCATTTGTCTGATGTATTCTAGGGAAAAAATCCTTATTGGGAGGAATTTTGGGAGCTTATATGGGGCAAGCTCACATCCATAAATCCTTAGCTCTATGTAATTTTGGTAAAGATACCAGTCTCATGTTTTAGTTTGGTCTGATAACTGCAAGATTTTCCTGATTTCTTCACTGATTCTTGCTCTGAATTTTGCTTAAAAGACTGAATGTTGGATGTACAAACAGTTCTATGAACTGTTTGTGTGAGTATTTTTTATGCTCTTTCATTACCATTGTAGTCCAGAAGATGACAGATTGTGTATTTCCATCATCATACAACTTCTGCAATGAAAACTTGAACATGTCTACCTGAAAATATAAAAACAAATATACTAAAACAGAGGCATATTGAAGTGCCTCCTCAATTTGGAATTTGAAAAATTGTTCATGGATGGAATTTGCAAGGAATTGGTTGAAGTTTAATAAGATAGAAGGCTTGGAATATATGGAGAAAATGGAAAGTAATCCTATAATGGCCTCATCTAACCACTGGTATGATTAATAACCAAGGATGTAGGAGATAATTGCAATGATATGATTAGTTATCTCAGGGAAATGGAGGATGGATAGGGAGGGCTCTTCTTGGATAGTTGGGCATCTTCAGCTAGAAAAAGGTCAAGGGTTTTAACCCTTTTTGAAAATTCCAACTTCTGATATAACTCATTAAGTTCTTCCTAAGAAAAATGGGTGGTATTCTCTATGATAAGGGCCTGCATCATTTGGTCTATGGCTTGGGCAGTTATGGTGATAAAATCTCTCCTGTAGGGGCAATAATAGCTCTCTAACTGGGTACATAACAATTTTGACACTTCTTGATGAATTTAGGGGCACTGTGGGTGTGGGAAAAATGTAATGGGGAAAACTGGACTCCCACAGTCCAATACCATCAGACTTGTCAATGAATTTGTCTTTCATCTAGCAGTACATTTCAAATAATTCAACCTCACATGGGGTTTCATGGATTTTGTAATCCCTGTCTTCCAAGGGTATATGATCAAGGTCAACTGAGGGATGGAGCAATGGATTTGTAGGTTCTTCTTGTCCCTTCTTCTTTGGAGGCATGGCTAGATTAGGTTTGATGGTGAATGAGGGTTTCTGATAGGCGAATGGGGGTTGAGACTATGTAAGAGCTCTGAGATTGGTAAGAAACTATGACAGTTGCAGAGACTACTTCAATAGTAATCAGATTTGATTTTTTGGCCCTCTATCAACCTACATCAAACATGTACATAGTAGTGAATAATGGTAAGGTAAGGGATTAAAGGCTAACCGGGGATGAATTTATATACAATTTGGTTAATTTCCCATTAATGGTGGTGCAAATCTGTTGGATTAATGGTTAGAGATGAATTAAATTCATCAAAAAAGGTTTTATTACTGCGAGAAGACATTTAATTGGAAATGGTATAGTACATGTGGTGTGACATGACTAGCATTCAATGGGAATATTTATGGTTTTTACATAGCGGGGAAACTACTTTTCGAAGGGGGTCCAAAGTGGTAAGAAGTTTCGGTAGGGGGGTGTGAAATGATGAGAGGGCGTCATGTTAGCATGGGCCCGAAACACAAAACCATTTATTTTGGATCCCCCCCCCCACACAACAGTAAAATTTTTATGGAGAGTGGGGGCCGAAAAATGATATGGGTCATCGGATGGAGGAGTAAGGGATCAGATGATGGGACAAATGGAGGGGATTTAAACATGTAGCAGTGGAATTTTATGAGACGTTTTGTCGGGTAGCGGGGGGGTTTGATAAAAGTGAAAACTTTGGATAAAGGATTTATATTCCCAAACTTGATATTGACGTAGCTGATCCGTTTAACTTATGATAAAACATTTATCCTTGCCTTCTCCTGCGCATGAAATAACTTTGGAATTTTCAAACTTAGGATAAATATTTTTCATGCTTGTTAAAGCTATAACACAACTTCTACCTACCCTCTCATTTTTTATTCTTTTTCTAAGCTAACATTCTTTCATCTTCAATCCTTAGGGTCCATTTAAGCTATAAAACCCACATATTCCTTTTTATAGAAATCTAATCTACCTAATCACTTATTTCTCTTATTGATTCAGATTAAATTGTTTTATCAACCTTATTTTCTACCTAACTACTAATTTTTCAAGATTAAAATGTTTGAAAAATCTTTATTCACTAACCTAATTAACATGAAATTCACAATTGTTCCATCAAGATTAAGTTGTATGATTGGAACAAAATCTAGTCATTATGGCATTTTAGACAAGCTACACACAATATTATTGAATTTTTAACATAAAGGAAACTAATTTAACAATAGTGGAATTTAAATTTGCAGCACTTTCAGTATTATTTCTCTTTTTATTTTGTGTGGTTTTATTCTCTTTTTATTATTTTTTTCATTTTTTCTTCTTTTTGACTTTTTTCTTCATATTCATTTTCTTTTTTACATAACCTGTTTTGATTTTATTTTTATATATACTTTGTTTGGAAATCATTTTCAAATTGAAAATAATTTACAATGTAAATTTACAAATAATGACATACGCAATCACCTTGAGATCCTATAAAATATAGGGCCCTAACACTGCCGACCAGGTTACCACTTTCCACATATGGTGTTCATTGAAGTCCCTCATTGATGATTCAATAAGGTTGAGGTTATTTCAGCGCACCCTAACTGGAAACACTGCAAAATGGTACCTTGAGCTTACTGCGGGCACTTTTGCTTCATTTGGCAAGTTTGCTACCATGTTCTTGAACCATATCCAGTTGCTTGTTCATTATGATGCTGGAACTATGCTTTTGGCCAATTTCCAGCAGGATAAGGCAACACACATTCTGACCATATTCAGGAATGGAGGAGAAGGAAGAGGCTCATTAAAGCCTATATTCCCACTAAATTCCTTCTCAAATGGTTCCTCAAATCCTTACAGCCAGAAATATCAAAGGATGTATCTCTTTCTGGGGTATTCACTGAGGAGAAAGCTATCTTTAGAGTCTAGCAATTGGAACTGATCTATTCTCAGCCTGGGGTTCTTGATAAGATCTTTCCTGATGCTCCTCATTCCAAAATAGATTTTGTCAAACTTAAGCCAGGTCCTCATGCTGACAAGCTTGTCGGTTCGATTGATAGTAGCACGACTAACCTTTTGAATCAATTGTGGCATTTGTCTCTACAATTCCTTCCATCTATTCAGGCTATGACATTAGTGTCTACTCATTCCCAGCCATTTACTATTAATGATTTTCAATATTCTAACCCCAAAGGAGATCAACAATCTGATGGGAAGAAGAAGGGAGGGAATAAAAATGAGAAAGATAAGGATGTGAAGGGTAATGCGAACAAATCCAATGATAATGTTGGAGAGGGTAAGAGAGAGTCGAAGAAGAAAGTCAAGTCTCCATGCAAGTTATGGATTGGAGACTGTTGTGAAGGTAAATCCTCTCTAGGGACAAAGACGATCCCTCTAGCCCTAGGGTGGGTCTAGTAACAAAAGGACATGCTAAAGTGTTGCTTCCTACTTAATGAATGAACAAAAGACATGGTAGATTGACCTACCTTGAATCCAACATTGTCATCATTGTAGAAAGAGTAGTGGCCTCTCGCTCCTGCCTTGGCAAGTCACAATCCGTTCACTGTCATGCTTAGATACCTGCGCATAAGACGAAGAACAAGAACAACATACGACAGAATAGTTTCACTCACAACTATTAGCAAGTCAAAGAGGGCTAAACATATCGTATAAAATAAAAATAAAACACAATAGTGGAACCAAACAGTAGTCATGTATATTAATGAATAGGAGGAAGAGTACAACTGATGCTTTGACGTCACGGTCTCCTCCAGCGGGGTTCAGGCGAAGTGCATCTCAAATGTTCATCAAGGAATTGGGATGGGATGAAGGCATGGACTCAAGTTCTCTTAAAATTCATCGACTCAATCTTCCTCAACATAATTCCTTCTTATTCTATCTTCTCTAGTAGCTTAGCTATATATGTATAATTCTCCCAGTTCAGCTAGCTAGTACTAAGAGAGATAGTTTCTTTTATAGAGGAAAAGGAGGAGGTTGGGATCCCTACAAAGGTGGGAGGGAGTCCTATCCCTTAGGAGAGTTCCAAGGGAGGAGGAAACTACTAACTAAAGGAAGGAGCCCATGGATGTTTCAGTTCAACCACTCCCAATGACTCATCCTCGAGGTGGTTGGAATGGAACCTCCGCCTCTATTTTTTTTTTAAATTCCATAAATATCTTGGCACAGGTGTCTAACTGGCACAGAGCTCCAACTGGCGTGGGCTCGGTTTTAAATTTCCTGGTCGGTGCAAGGGTGTAACTGGCTACTCACGCCAAGGAAAAAATAGGGATTTTTACAGCTCTGCTCAGGGAAATTTCAACAAGAAGAATGTTACTTTCATCCAAAAGGATGCAAGGATGGTATTTGCAAGGCATAATACTGCTTATTGGTCATAGAAACAACCCTCCAATGTGTGAGTTGGGGATTGCAGGGACAGTGAAAAAATTTTGTGTAACAGATGCCCCTAAAAGCATGAAGTACGAGGGAGAGGGAGGGATGAAATGCTTTATGAGAATGCGTTCGAACCAAACACCGTTGTCGAAAGACCTGCAATTACAAATACAACTCATATCTGTGATACATGAATCATGTGGCATGGGTGAAACCATCCATAATAGAGTATATAAAAATGGAGATTTGAGGTATGGACGTAGCCATCCAACAGTAAGGATCAGCGAATAGACTCAGGTATGGTCGCAACCATCCAATAAAAAGAGTCATGCAATAGGTCATAATAATCCACAAAAATATGCAACCTGGATTTTATCAGACAAAACCCAGGGTCTTGCGTTCCATCTTGACCCAAAAAATTACAATTTCGAGCATGCGAATATATGAGATGAAGTTGAACATGCAGGAAAATCATCTGATTACCAGTCAATGATGAAAGTTGTTAACATAGGTGAGAGAAACCACCAATGATGGTGATGGCCCTCAGGGTACAAAAGGTACAATCTACAAAATTTGAACAATGATCTAATGTCGAACATCCGCAGAATCACTCGATCGAAGGCCAATGATGTGAACCTTGTGTCGAATGTGAAAAACCTACCATTGAGGCATGCAGGCTCCAAGGTACCATAAGGGTGTCTCTAGATTAAATTCTTGGATACTGAGTTGAAGTCGACAGGAAGTGACCTGGTCGAAGGAGGGCCATAATTTTTCCCACATCATCGACACGAGATAGGATAACATGATGAAAGTGAATTAGGACAAACAGGGAATCAGAGGAAGGTTGAAAACTGCAAAGGCAAACTTCTCTTGAACATATTAGTAACACGACACTGGATTTGGCAGTATTCGATATCAAAGGATCTGAGGTCATGATGATGTGGCAAAGAGTAGATGAGAAGTAAAAATAGATTACCCAAACCCATGGAGACAAAAATGACGAAATGAGATGTCCCCAACCTGACATGAATGCAGATAAGTGCCATGTTCAAAAGCGACCTACTGCCAACATAACTAAAACTTGGTTCCATTTTCCCTCAGCATTTCTGGCGAGTACCCCAATTATTTTTTAAAACAAGCTTGAAGGGGATAGCATATGCTTGCACTGTAAGTTTGTCCTTCGGACAAATTCAACCTAGTACATTTTACGAGCCCTAGGAAGGAGGAACTCGATTAACGTCATGGTGAAGAAGTCCGATGTCATCAGGGTTTAACGAGTCTGAAAAAGGGAGAACTCAACATCTTTTCATGTTTAGAGAGTTTGAAAAGAAGGCCGAAAAGAAAACTCCAGCTGTCCCTTTTCGTAGGTAGTCTCACAGATCCGAAAAGGTAGAAAACTATGTCTAAGAGAACCTCTTAGTCACGATAGGCTAAGGTATTCCTTTTTCATAAATAATCCATCCCAGCCCGAAAAAGGGGTAAACATATACTAGGTAGATATCGTTTCGCAACCATTTAACGAGTTCAAAACATCAAGAATCTCGGCAATATTTTCAATTTTAGAGAGTCAGAAAAGAGCTGAAAGATGACTCCTCCTGGAGGAATGAGTGGTATTACGAGTAGCAACCGGTTCCGGTGATGGTGAAACTGCTCAGAACAAGTAAAGGTCAAGAGGATGGCTAATGAGACCACTCATTGCAGCGGTTCCTCAATAATGGGTAAAACAATCAAGTGAGGGCGTATGATCAGCCGAGCAAACGGTGACGATGGAATGAGAAAACCAAGGCTCATTTGGCAAAACAGGTTGATAAAATGGCAATCACGAGAGATAAAATAAGAATGGTTTCATTTTTACACAAGCTTGAAATCAGGAAACTCTGCTTGAAGTTGGTTTCATTTTTACACAAGCTTGAAACAAAGATAAACTATGCTTGAAAAATTTGGCATGCCCCCAGCATGGTGACTCAATTGGTACATGCCCCCAAGCTTCATTCCATCAGAAAGATGGGTGGAGTGGAGGTTCAATTATGAGATCAATGGAAGACTCAACTAGGATTTTACGAGATCTTATCAAAGACTCGAATTGAACGGGATCGTGTTTCATTGTTTTAATGAGGTTGACACATTAAAACAACTATCCTCATGACCTAATTCATTTTTTAATGAGGTTGACATAGTAAATGAACTATCCTCATACAAGCTTGTTTCATTTTTTAAGGAGCTTGACACAAGAAAAAGAACTATGCTTCGAAGAGATTGTTTCATTTTTTAAGGAGCTTGACACAAGAAAAAGAACTGTGCTTCGAAGAGCTTGTTTCATTTTTTAAGGAGCTTGACACAAGAAAACGAACTCTACTCCGTCGACCTTGTTTCATTTTTGAAGGATCTTGACAAAAGAAAATGAACTCTGCTCCGACGACAACTCATCATGTTGAATAAGAAGTCATGGCATCCAAGAGGTTCTCATCTGATGGGAGAACAACATCTCAGAAATCAGGATCCAATGACCCCAACACACGATGCACGACGACATCATCACTGAATGCAGGCACGGGACAGGTAACCACATAATTAACCTACGGTGAGGAAGATACAACCGGCTAATAAATATCCATAAGAGACGATGGCGAGCCAGCTGCCACATCAAGACCAAAGAATGAAAGCTGATCAATGGTCACGATCTGACCTTTGTGTGGAAAATAAATCACACGAAAGAGGGAAGAGAAAAGTGCACCCATGGCATAAGCATAGTCACACCCCAAGAGTAAATTTAAATCCAAGGGACCTTGGACCACCATCACGTCTATATAGATGGTTTTCCCTCCCAAAGTAATAGGAAATTTTGGAAGGATCCCTAACGGGTGACTGGTTCCTCTGTTAAATGCCAATAGATTCTGGGTAATAGGCACAAGAAGTGGAGAACCAAAATCTTTCCAACTAGTGGAAGACAGAATACTAACATACGTGCATTCATCTATAATCGTGCTAGGTACAACCATATCAAAGGCATGTACAGTGATCTCAAAAGGCACATAAGAAGGAATACAGTATCCTGCAAATCGGCACCAAATAGAAGGAAGAGATCAAAATACTTGGAGGGGGTACCATTGAACTGAGATGGTCATCCTCTAGTGTTACTGGACCAAGGGGAGTATCCTCCTAGACCACAGACATGGGAGCAGGAAGAGAAACTTCTGGAGTCATAGGGACGGGAGAATCTCTCTCCAAGTTTGAGGAATATGAAGAAACAAGAAGAACGTGAGGGGTATGAGATCCACTCTCAACGGAAAAGACTCGATGAACCATAGGTGGGATCAGGTCAACCAATTCCTCGACCAATGGTTGGTTGGGAACAAATTCGTGAGTTTTAATTTTCGAAGGAATGGGAACGACCAAGGATGACTCTCTATCGATCGTTGAATCAACTAGCAGAAGACTCAAAGAAAGCTTCTGGTAACCAGCTGGAAGGCACGGTACGTAAATGGTAGGGTTGTCCAACACTCTTTTGGCCTCATCCATGTATGGATAAAGGTGAATGGGATGATGCCCTTCACACAACTTATAGGGATTTGTGATCTTACCCTGTCTCTTATGAGTCTTATCAATACTAGTCGAAGATGTGCCACCAATATGACTTTCAGAAGCCAAAGGCAATGGCGGACGACCGTCGGACCATACTTCAAGTACCTTGGGAATGCTAGGGAATCTTGAAGAAGGTGGTCACCTTTGCACAACATGCAAGGGAATTTTACTTTTCATGGAAGGTTGGATGGTTTATCAATGGAAGGTTTCTTAGGTGCAACAGCTGCAGCATTAGCCTCTCACTTATCTAACTTCTTCTTTTTCTTAGCCACCTGGTTACTGGAATCCAAATTTTCACCAGGCGAAGTAGAAGAGGGGGACGAAGAAACAAGAAAAGAAGGGGAGAAGTCCACTTTAGAATCAACATGATGTTGTTCAGGTGGAGGAGATGGCTATACAGAGGGCAGAATACTCGAGACCACAGAGGTCGAGAATAACCAAACAGGTAACCCAATGGTTAACCCACGAACAGAAAATGTTGCCATATAAGGAGCACCAACATTCCCAAAAGCAGGAAAAGGACCAGGATTCCCTTCGAAGGGGATTCCTTGGTTGGTAAACTCTGGAAACATTACCATTGGAAACAGCCTTAAAACAAAATACTAAGGAAGATAACTTTAACCAGGAATATTTCGTGGGCAGTTAATTTTTTAAGACATTGAAAGAAAACTCTGACGTTTCATATTTTAAGAGTCGAGAAACGGGAAAAAGGTGACTCTATCACTTTCAAGTTGAAACGAGCATGAAAGGACAAGTGGTCAAGGATCTTTTCACTTTTAGAGAGTCACGAAAAGATCAAAATGACTACTCAAGTAATCTAAGAAAGAGGGTGAACCAAGTTTCCGTGAACTGCAATATACACCTTGGTGATCAAATGAAAGAGAAATGACCAAGGACTTAACATACGTGTAGGTAGTCTCCTAAAATGCTATGTTCGGTGTATCACGGTTACAGGGTAGCAAACTCGGCTTCCTATGGATAAAGGATTGCAACCTATGAGGGCCTCCCTTTATATACTCGATGGTACGGGGAGCACAAATCCATACTAGCACTGTTTAAAGCCAGATGGCAAGTGACAGCTGCTAGGTTTTAAGACGCCAAAACATGTCTCTAGCCTAGACTACTAGAAATGTTTCATTAGGTTTCAATGTTGCCTTAGGTTCATTGAGTAAATTTTAAGGTTGATCTTGGATTATGTTTCAATTTCCAGGCCCTATCGAATTTGGAGCTCAACTTGCTAAACGCAAGCTATATGCAAATGAACATCATTTCAATTCGATGAATGCTAGTTATAAGTGTTGGTGTCCGGATATGAACCAGATTCAATCCTTTTTCCACATAAATCATCAACCTGAGGGCGTTAGTTATTTCAAGACTAACAGCAAAGTATATGCAACTACAAGCGCATGGTCTGTTGTGAATCACAGGTTTGATCTATAACACAAATATCATTGTAACGGCAATAAATAAACTTCAGAAATAAAAATCATCCACAGTAATAAACATAGTTGTAACAGCAGTTAATGAATCACACAAAACATAGTTCTGAAAGAAAAGCAAGAAGAACGCAGCACTTGATCACAAGAGTGGGCCCAACTCTTAGATCAGGGCTACGGAAACTCAAATTTTATAGGAGAAACAACAAGCTGCTATGTATTGATTAATAGAAAGAAGATTAATTACAAGATCTGTATCTCTGTAAGGGGTCTCCCGATTCGCAGCCCGTAGGCTTCTTTATACCATAACCCTGAGATCCCCAAATTTCTCCCAACAGCTCCATTGTTACAAAAATATGCATTGTTACAACGAAAATTAGATTGCCCAGCAAGAAATCGTAAGAAGCCCAAAGATAACGTTGATACATCCATGGCTATTACGTTGTAGCAGCAAATAAGGGAGGTGCTGGAAAATGATGGGCTATGCCCTGTCTTGTGACCGTAACGCACCTGTTGTAGCCAAATCTGAATAAATATAGGAGTTAATACATAAAAAGGTAAAACCTCCATGACAAGTACATCATTAATCAAATATCCCATAAAATATAGGAAGAAGGGGTTTTACCTCATGCTTTTAAGATGAATAATGGCACAAAGAGATAGAAAGGTAGGGCAAAAATGAGAGAAGAAAGTATACAAATAGGGTGCCCAACATCCCCCCCCCCCTAACTGATCTATCTGCATGTCATCATGCAGCTCGTCATCTCCTCAGGTCCAGATTGGACTGACTGTGATCGGCATGAAGCTTTGCAAGGTCATATTCTACAGCCATCTCTATTCCTGGTGGCTTATATCCCTCTATCAAAACAACGTCTTTCCACCAGTCGGGTTCAACGTTATAAGCAGGAGTATACTATTCAGCTGACAGCCATAAAAGGGGAAATTGAAATCTCAATCCCATCCATCTAACCCCATAGGTATGAGTACATGCCACATAACGTGGCATTCTTTCCAAGGCACGTGCAAAGTTAGGAGCCCCAAACGGTTCTCTTCCCCTGACAACTGAAGAAGACAACATCCATCTTTTCTAACAACTATCCAGGGCTTCCTAAAGAAATGTCATAATCTGGCCGACACACAGGTCAGCACACCACTTCTAAGTTGCCATCATGTGTTCCTTTCGGCCCTCAATCTATAGAAAGGTATAATGTTTATTGTAAATATTTGTGGACTGACCATGCTCTCTTCTTACCATTAATGTTTTTCCGACTTGATTTTCTTCAAATGTATCCTAGGCCTTTCTCCATTTAATCTAATTGATGGTATAGGAGGTGAAATCCCTTAAATTGATGTCCCCCATGAATGGAATGGTGTTAAAGGACTGATCATGCTTTTAAAAATATCCATGCATGTAGAGCTCACACATTAAATGTTGTCCTATAACATCATGAATTTTTAAAATACAAAGAAATTGAATGGGATCCTCAATTTCGTACCAAATCTCCTTATATATACTTTCAAGACAAAAGTAAAGAAACTGCTCATGAAGGAATAAGGCATCTGACCGACATCCTATATAGGTATCTGTAGTTGCCAACCAGGGTCTTCCTAGGATCAATGGGTGACCACCTACCGAAGATCGAGTCTGCAATATAAGGAGGTCCACAGGGTAATGCCATGAGTCTACTGAAATGATCACATCCTCTAATTTCCCTACTGGTTTAATTGTGGATCTGTCTGCAAGTTCCACGATAGTAGGGGTTGATTTAATGTTTCCAAGTCCTAATGTGTTCATTGTTTTAGCAGTGATAATGTTAATGGATGTTCCCAGATCCACGAGTACATTTGGGATTTCAATCCCATTAATTTGTACTGTTAGAATCGGGTTCCCAGGATCTCTGTATTTTACAGGCATGAGTTTTCCCAACATAATATCAGATAGTCTGCCGATGCACAGTTAATGGATCCTTAGGTTTTCTACCTGGTTTCTTTGAGCAGTACTCTTTCAAAGTCTTTGCATAAATAGGTACATCCCTCATAGCTTGTAAAAGAGGTATTTTAACAAAAATATTCTGTAGTTCCCCTAGAAAATCAAATTCTACTTGAGGGTTTGGTTTGCTCAAGGCCAATATTTTAGGATATGGGGGAAATGTTAAATGACCTTGATTAGGAACAGCTTGGGGAGGTGTCTGTTTTATTATGTTTTGATCTACATTCTACCTTACTGTTCTTTGTTCTTGTTTTGTATTTTCACCTTCAAGTTGTTCTATGATAATGGGTGAAGTAGGTGCATCTAGTACCCAGCCAGATCGTAGATTTATCTCATTGAGCCCTGCAGTAGAAATGTTGTAGGATGGAAGGTTCAACGTTTTTATTTATTGAACCCCCCTGTTATTTGGATTTGGGTTGGGTTGGAGGTGAAGCTGAGGTTTAATGGTTGTGTTTCCTGGGGATACATTGGAAGGCAACTGAAGTTGTTGCTGAGGCATAGGCTGAGGAAACTGTCTAGTGGGAGGATTTCCACACCAAGTCTAATTCCATGAAGGATTCGGACTGGCTTGAGGAACCCATTGCTGCCAAGGGGGATACTGGTATTGAGGCCACATGGTTGAAAATGGTGTAGATTGGGGACCCATACTAAAATTATTAAAATACTGGGATGGGTCCTGAAACATACCTGGATTCACCATCAGTGGTCGAGGTTTCCATGGTTTCTTATGCCCCATGAAATATAGCTAGTCCACTGGGCTTTCCTCGCTTTCTCCTTGGAAAACCGCTTTCAGCCCGAGCAAGGAGGGACATGCACTGGTTGCGTGAGTCTATTCACAGATTGTGTAGGCTTCCACCATGTTCAGTGGGAATTCCTTTAAAGGGTGTTTCTTTCTGCACTAAGGGAAAAATATGGCCACGGTTTTCTCCAACTCCAACTGCTTTTGTTTTTCCTGTAAAGTGTCCATTTGGGCTGATAGCATACTCAAGATATCGGTCCTCAAATTATCTAACAGATTCCCAATCTTTGCTTTTGTGACCCCTCCACCAGAGGTCTTTAATGACCAAATACCCTCTCCACTTCTTGCAGCCCCCCTTGAACATTTGATACAATAATCATAGATAGTTTTGAAATTCTCTTTTGAAATATCTCCTTTACCCACTATATTCAGGAGTTGCAAAGAGTCTTCTCTGAGTGCTCTGAGAAGAATGATTTTTTAAATGTCCTTATCTGAGTCACTATGTCCAGACCTCTGCATCCATACAGTCCTCCATATTTTCATCTTCATTCTATGAAAATTTAAATATTTCCTCCTTGATGTCACGAGACTTGCAATAATATTGATATTTTTCCAAGAAAGCTTTCTTCATTTCATCCCATGGAGTAATCGTGCTTCCCCCTAAATCCATAGACCATCTCAGGGTTGTCCCTTTTAGGGTAGTAGGGAACATTTTCAATTTCTAAGCATCATTCATGTAGTCGTAACCTCGAAAAACAATATCAAATTCAAAAAGGAACGTGTCAGGGTCCTCCGAAGAGAGCCCATGAAAACTAGGCAAGGTTGTCAAAGGTATGGGTCTCATTGGTGCATCGTCTGTAATATTGCCTATAGGAAAATCAATGGATGAACTTACAAGTGCCATAAATATCTTCCAATACCCACTTGGAATTTCGATTGGTTTCATAGCCGGTATCTGGAGTGATTGAACCGAAGGTGGTCTCACTGCACTACCCTGGTCCCTTGGTGACTCACACTCCTTCAAAAATTCCTTTACCAGATCAGAGTTTCCTAACTCTGCAACAGGAATTTTTACAGCACTTCCTTGGTCTCTTAGGGATGAAAACCCTTTTGGAGGTCCTTCTTCCTAGTTAGAGTTGCTCAATTCCTCTGATCCCTTACTTGCCACTTCTTCCCCTTCTGCTGTTGATAAGGATTTCTCTTCCATTATTACCCTATTTACTAAATCTTCTGTTGTAGAACGAACATCTTCTAGTACCGTGGATGGCGCTATTTGTTCCATAGATTTCCCTTCAGACTTCGTCTGAACCCTAACCTTAGCAGCAACACGAGATGATGCCTCAGATCTAGATTTTTCAATAATTTCATGAATATACGTCTTCCTCCCCAAATCCTTCTCTTTCTTTGGGGGTCTTCCTCTACCCCTCTTATTCGGATCTTTGTTCATACAAATTATGGAAAGGGTTCATTGAAAAAAAACCAATCAATAGCTCAGGACCTGAAGTAGGAAAGATAACTTCCTCCCCGGGATGAGAGAAGAGATTCACAAGAAAAAAAATAACAAAAGAAAAGAAACCAGAGTTCAGTACCTAGAGAAGAGTAATAAAATACCCTCCCCAGGACAAGAAATTGGCTCCTAGAAAGAAAAACAGGAAAAATAAAAACAACAGAAAATAAAAACTGAACTACGCCTAGGACTTAGGGCAAGGTTTTATAAAATGCCTTCCCCAAGACGAGGGTTTAAAATTTTTTTGTAGAAAAAAAAATGATACAAGAAACAGAAAAGAAAGAAAGCAGAAAGAAAATACAAAGCACTTATGCTTGGGACTTGAAGCTGGGCAATAAATTCCCACCTCAAGACGAGAGATTGGCTCTGGGATCTACTACAGATCATGTTCTTGCACCTGTTAGCCTTCCCTGGCAACAACGCCAAAATGTTGGGGTCCGGATATGAGCCAGATTCAATACCTTTTCCACATAAATTATCAATCCGAGGGCGTTAGTTATTTGAAGACTAACGGAAAAGTATATGCAGCTACAAGCACATGGTCTGTTGTGAATCACTGGTTTAATCTATAACACAAAGATCATTGTAACAATAATAAATAAACTGCAGAAATAAAAAGCATCCACAGTAATAAACGTAGTTGTAACAGCAATTAATGAATCACACAAAACACAGTTCTGAAAGAAAAGCAAGAAGAACGCAGCACCTGACCACAAGAGTGGGCCCAAATCTTGGATCAGGGATGCAGAAACTCAAGTGTTACATGAGAAACAATGAGCTACTATGTATTGATTAATAAAAAGAAGATTAATTACAATATCTATATCTCTGTAAGGGGTCTCCCGATTCACAACCCGTAGGCTTCTTTATACCATAACCCTGAGATCCCCCAATTTCTCCCAACAACTCCATTGTTACAAAAATATACAGTGTTACAATGGCAACCGGATTTCCTAGCAAGAAACCGTAAGAATCCCAAATATAACTTTGATACATCCATGGTTGTGACCCTGTAGCAGCAAATAAGGGAGGTGTTGGAAAAGGATGGGTTGTGCCCTGTCTTGCGGCCGTAACCCGCCTGTTGTAGCCAAATCTAAATAAATATAGGAGTTAATACATAAAAAGGTAAAACCTCCATGACAAGTACATCATTAATCAAATACCCCAAAAAAATAGGAAGAAGGGGTTTTACCTCATGCTTTTAAGATGAATAATGGCACAAAGAGATAGAAAGGTAGGGTAAAAATGAGAGAAGAAAATATACAAATCCGGTGCCCAACAATAATAAGGATAGAAATCTTTCAAACAAGCAAGTAAGGAAAGTACACGAAGAAACTTCTAATGCCCTTAATGCAATCAATCGAAAACGAAATTCCTTCCTAGATTAACAAATGCTAGTTATGTAAAGGAACGTTTCAATTTCGATGCAACAAAAGAATGCAAAAGATATTTTTTTATTTCTTTAATGAAATGAAGCACACAACGTACTAATTAAATGGAAAACAAAATAAACACTAGTTTGAATCTTGCGAATTTAAATATTTGAAATTGAATGACTCAACCAAAATGAAACAGACGAAAAAACATGCAAGCCAATGAAGCAAACTTTCAATCGCAAAAGACGAAAAGATTGTTCAAGCAACAAAACCAAAGGATCAAGAAAACTCAATCTAAAGACCCAAAACGAGACTGAAAACAATCAAAGAGACTCATTCTCGAACAGAAGGCTCGGTGTGCAAAAACACTTAGAAACCCTAAGGTCTGAAATGACACCAACAAGAAAATGGACAAACAACTGAGGGAAAAATTCTGCAATAGTCAACACAGTCTCAAAGGCTTAAAACACATTAAAAAATAACCCTGAAGCAAGAACAAATGACCAAAATACTAATTAAGCAGGTGAAACCAAAACCTACAGGGGTTGGCACAACTATAAGGTTGTAATCCGCACCATATAGGGGTTGGCGCAAGTGCTAAAAGAGCAATCTGTGCCAATCGGCATGACTGTCAAGACAAAAAACGTGCCAAGCCTTATACCTATGGGAAAAAGAGGAAAAACCTTAACCTAATGAGCAGAGGTCAACCTTGACACTCTGGAGTTGAACAGAGGATGGAAACTCAGCAAACAAACCAGAAAAAGACAGATAACTAAACTAATAATCGACACTGACCCAACAGGATGAAACGACAAACTCGCAATGATCCCCAGCGGAGTCACCAATTTGTTATGAAGGTAAATCCTCTCTACGGAGAGAGATGATCCCTCTAGCCCTAGGGTGGGTCTAGTAACAAAAGGACACGCTAAAGTGTTGCTTCCTAGTTAATGAATGAACAAAAGACATGGTAGATTAACCTACCTTGAATCCAACGCTGTCGTCGTTGCAGAAAGAGTAGTGGTCTCTCACTCCTACCTTGGAAAGTCACAATTCGTTCATTGTCACGCTCAGATACCTGCACATAAGACAAAAAATAAGAAAAACATGCGACAGAATAGTTTCACTCACAACTATTAGCCAGTCAAAGAGGACTAAACATATTGTATCAAATAAACATCAAACACAATAGTGGAACCAGATAGTAGTCATGTATATTAATGAATAGAAGGAAGAGTACAACCGATGCTTTGACATCGCAGTCTCCTCCAGCAGGGTTCAGGCAGAGCGTGTCTCAAATGTTCATCTGGGAATTGGGATGGGATGAAGGCATGGACTCAAGCTCTCTTAGAAGTCATCAACTCAAGCTTCCTCAACATAATTCCTTCTTATTCTATCTTCTCTAGTATCTTAGATATAGTATGTATAATTCTCCTAGTTTAGCTAGCTAGTACTAAGAGAGATAGTTTCTTTTATAGATGAAAAGGAGGAGATTGGGATCCCTACAAAGGTGGGAGGGAGTCCTATCCTTTAGGAGAGTTCCAAGGGAGGTGGAAACTACTAACTAAAGGAAGGAGTTCGTGGTTGTTTCAGTTCAACCACTCCTAATGACTCATCCTCGAGGTGGTTGGAATGGAACCTCCACCTCTATTTTTAAAAAACATTCCATAAACAGCTTGGCACGAGTTTCTAACTAGCACAGAGCGCCAATTGGCGTGATCTCAGTGTTAAATTTCCTGGTCGGCGCGAGGGTGTAACTAGCTACTCGTGCCAAGGCAAAAATAGGGATTTTTATAGCTTTGCTCAGGGAAATTTCAACAAGAATAATGTTATTTTCATCAAAAGGGATGCAAGGATGGTATTTGCAAGGCATGACAATGCTTATTGGTCACATAAACAACCCTCCAATGTGTGAGTTGGGGATTGAAGGGACAGTGAAAAAATTTTGTGTAACAGAGACCATCTCACTCATATCTGCCCTAAGATTCAGGATGATTAGTGCTTCTTAGATCAATAGGGTTCCTCTAGTTCCCAAGCTATCTTGACTAACCCTTTTCCCCAAGGGCAGCAAATTCTTGCTGGTGTGAATGCAAATACTGGAGCTCCCATAGGGGGCAACCAAGAAGGGGAAAATTCTCCAAATGTATATGTGGTGAGTGCTCACGTTGATGTCGCCATGAGATCATGTGATTATGGTGAATATGAATCTTTGAAGGCTAAGGCTGCTCCTGATACTTTCGAGCCACTTCATATTGAGAGGCCTGCAGTTGAGCCTATACCTCGCATGCTGAAAATTTCTGTTAAACATTCGAAAATCAACCCTAATGCCAAGGCAGCCCAGAACTACTCCATTGTAGAAGATCTGGCTTGGAGTCCTTGTGTTATGTCTGCGTTGGAGGTACTCCAGTCGTGCCCAGCACAAAGGAGTGTGTTACTCATTGTGATTGGGGTGATAGATCCTAAGAACTTTATTATGATCACATTCGATATGTCAAATCTTAAGAAGATACTTCCTCATCACGTGGCTTTTCAGATCAAATATATGTATTAGAAAATCAATATTTCTTGAACGGTAGCTGATGAGGACGCCTCCACATGTTTCATGTCTATTTCATGTTGGAAATCGATTGGATATCCTCAAGAAGTTCCTTCGCCTACTCTCCTCACTGCATTTGATGGTCATTTTCACAGGCCACATGGCATTGTCCCAGCTTTTCCCATTTGTGTTTGGGGTAAAGTTGTCAATATCGAAGTAGAGATAGTTGATGCTAATTTGGACTACAAACTTCTATTGGGGCAGAATTGGATTTATGATATGGATTCCATTTATTCATCATTATTTCACATCTTGTGTTTTCCCCATGAAGGGAGGACTGTTACTGTTGATCAAATGGACTATTCTCCGATATAACCTAATGCATCTTCTGACTGTACTGTTCACTTGGTGAATGATGCCAAGAAACCTATGGAGAATCTAGGAGTCGGAATGTATACCTCATTGATGGGTACCTTTGATATTCCGCCTCCTTCTATTCATATCAATGCTATTCCATCCTCTAAGGCTCCTACTCGAAGAGAGTTCTTCCGAACTCATTATTTTCCAGACCCTTGGACCTTACCTTCTCCTACCACCACATTATAAGAAGGTCAAGTGGGTGGAATGGAAACCCTATATCTACAGTTGAGATTTATTATTAATCTATTGTTGACTCTGCAGATTCTAATCCAGTTTCTCTTTCACCAGAGGATTTGGATGGAGATGTGGCTTCTGCTTGGACACTTAACTCATCTTCTATTGAGGACTACCTCAATATTGTTCTACCATCTAAGGAGGCAATCCTTGAATAAATGAATAGTGTGGAAAGACTGTGTGATGATTTGCATCATCGGTCATATTTTATACCTGATTTGCAAGAGGTTGAGTCAAGATTGTCTAGCCCTATGTCTATTGGTCTTGTTCACCCGATCCTGAACCCTTTAGCTCCAACACATATTTTTGCTGAAGGGAACATTCTTGTCATTTCAAAGATGATCTCGGTGAAAATTTCCAGGAATCCCAATGTTATAGTGAATGTTTTCATCGGATTTGAATGTTCCCCTAAAGAGATTCATATTTTTATTAATCTCTTTAAAGATTTTCATGATGTATTATAAGGAAATGCTTAGAACTGATCCATCTATTTTCCAACATGAGATCAAGACTTACGATAATTCTAAGCCTATACGGTAGAAGCTTTGTCTAGTAACCCTAGGAAAGCCATAGCTATCAAGGTCGAGGTTGAGAAGTTTCTTAAGCTAGGTTTCATATACCTCATTCCTTTGACTGAATGAGTTTTGAATCTAGTGCCTATGGACAAGAAACAAGGAACGATCTGTGTCTCCATTGACTTCAGAGATTTGAATAAGGCATGTCCAAAATATAAATACCCCACACCATTTATTGATCAAATTATTGATGAGTGTGAGGGGAATGATATTTTCTCCTTCATGGATGGTTTCTCAAGATATAATCAGATTACCATCTGTCCTGAAGATCAACACAAGACTTCTTTTATTTTCCCCTGGGGTACATTTGCATATAAGATGCCTTTTGGTCTTAAAAATATTGGAGCTACTTTTCATCTAGCCATGTCTTATGCTTTCCACGATATCAAGCATATCATCGGAGATTATTTGGATGATTTAGTTGCTCATTCTCGAAAGAGAATTGATCATCCTTCTCATCTTCGAAAATTTTTTGAAAGATGTCGTCATTACAAAATCAGGTTGAATCCAAATAAGTGTGTTTTTTCCGTCACATCCGGTTAGTTGTTGGGATTAATTATTTCTACTGAAGGGATTAGGGTAGATCCCTTCAAGGTTGAGGCAATACTTCAGTTTCCTCCCCCGCCTTCTATTCGTCAACTTCAAAGTATTCAAGGAAAATCCACTTTCTTGAGGAGATTCATCATTAACTATGCTGAGGTTACAAAAGGGTTTATGAGATTGTTGAAGAAAGGAATTACATTCCTATGGGACAACTTTTCTCAACGCTCATTCGATGCTTTGAAAAAGGCATTGACCTCTTCTCCTTTATTGGTTCCACCTAATTATAGCATAGACTTCCTTTTGTATCTCGTCACGGCATAATGTAATATAGGTATGGTTCTGGTTCAAGAGGATGATGCTCTTTCTGAGCATGTTATTTATTATCTAAGACAAGGCTTGGTAGGTCTTGAATTGTGATATTCTCCCATTGAGAAGTTAGCTTTGGCAGCCATCCATGTTGTCCAACGACTTAGGAATTACATTCTTATTCGTAAAACTTATGTTTTGGCAGCTATCATTTTGTTTCAATTTTTTCTTAGTAGGTGAGTGATTGGGGGAAATACAATAGATGGATTATCATTCTACAATAATTTGATCTCGAATTATTGTCTGCCAAATCCAAGAAATTGTTGGTATTTGCAGAGTTGATCTCTGAGTTACCTTGTGGAGAAGAAATTATTTATGAGGAGTCGTTCCCCGATGAACAGATTTTCCTCATTTATTCACAAGATCCTTGGTATGGAAATATTATTGTTTATCTGCAGAATTTGAAGTTTCCCCTCGCTTTTTTGAAGAATGAGCGTAGAAAATTGTGTCACTTGGTGAAAATTTATCTTACCATTGGTGACACTTTGTATCGTCGTGGGGTCGGTTCGATCCTTAGACATTACTTAAATCCTGAAGAAGCTGAGGTTGTGTTGAATGATTGACACAATGGAGCTTGTGGTGGTCATTTATTTGGGATTGCTACAGCTCAAAATATTTTGCATGCTGGATATTTTTGGCCCTTGATTTTCAAAGATTGTGTTGAGGCAGTCAAAAAATGGCATCCTTTTCAATTTTATACTCGGAAGATGCACTCTCATCAAGCTTTGCTCTTTCCTATTATCACTATCAGTCTATTCACTAAGTGGTGAATTATTTTTACTACTTGTAACCCGCCTTCAGCGAAGGGTCATAAGTAAATTATCATAGCAGTGGAATAATCTATGAAGTGGGTCAAAGCTATGCCTACTTTCTCGAATGATGGTGAAATAGTAGCCATGTTTCTGTTCAACCAAGTCCTTTCTCATTTTGGTATTCCTAAAGATATTTTCACTGACCATGGCAGTCATCTCCAGAACTCCATGATGGTTGAATTGGCTCTTAAATTAGGTTTCTGGAAGGAGCATTCATCTTTGTATTATCCTTAGGAAAATGGGCAGGTCAAAACTATGAATAAATCCTTGAAGGTTATCCTGCAAAGGACAATCAATAAAGTTAGGTCCAATTGGCATGTCATGTTTTATCCCATGCTTTTGGCATATCATATGTCAGTTAAGACTGCAACTGGGTTCACTCCTTTCCAACTGGTTTATGGTTTGGAATCAATCTTTCCTATTGAGTGTGATATTCCTTCCCCTAAACTAGATCTTGAGCTTCTTCAAGACACTTCGGGTCTCGAAAAATGCCTTGTTTATCTAGAACGTCTCGATGAGCAGTGTCGAGATGCAACTACGATTAATGAGGCCCATAATAAATGAGTGAAGGTTCAGTATGATAAGTCTGTAAAACCAAAGGTTTTCTCTGAAGGTGACCTCGTTTTGGTCTATTATCAAGACAAGGATGCCTTGGGGGAAGGGAAATTTAAATCCATGTGGTACAACCCTTTCATCGTCAAAAGAGTCCTTAAAAAGGGAGCTTATGATTTGGTTGACTTTGATGGAAATGAGCTGGCAGAGCCCAGAAATGGGCTCTATATTAAGAAGTATTATGCCTAGGATTATGCCTATAATTTTCTTTGATTGTATATATTGTATTTTGTGTGCATATATGTCTATCAATTCTATTGTGACGTTGATATTTTTTATTTTCCTTGGCAGGTGTCTATGGATGATATGATTCATTTTGACTTTTTCGATGGTGCTAGTCGACATACCCAGAATCTTGCTTCCGCAGCTTGGGTAATCTATTATCCATATGGTTAGTTGTTAGTTTCAAGGACCGTATGTATTATTCCTACTTCAAACAATGCTGCAGAATATACTGTTGTGATCAATCTACTTTCTGAGGCAATGTCTCTTTGTATTGGTTCGTTAGTAGTATACTTGGACTCGCAATTCATGGTTTCATAGTTGAATAACATCTATCATGTTAGAGATACATATTTCTATCATTTATTTCTGAGAGTGCGTTTGTTTCAAATATCATTTAATTATGTTACATAAATTCACATTCCACGATTAGAAAATGCATTTGTTGATTCATTAGATAATCAAGTAATCGAATGGCATATCAATCATTCATCACATTAAATATCAAAAATCATCAATAATCATTGTATGTATGATATATTCACATCATAAAATATTTTTATATATATCAGAGTCATCTGTTCAAAAATATACAAAAAATTGACAATTATGTCCTACAAAATTAGGGCTTATGCTTGATCATGTCCATCATCCAAAAATATCAAGTCATCCAGTCATCCTAAAAATTTTATGCCTGTGGGCCCTGCCCTAGATAACCATCACGAAAAAAAACAATGGCAATAGCCACACGGTGGAATAGCCACACCTAATCATGTGGTACACTGATCACACGTCTTTGAATAGCCTCAAGGAGGTCCTCTACTGCAGCCATAGGGACCGAGCAAGTCAAACCCTCCAATTTCCTCTATATGGCATGGAGGACTCTCCCAGGGTCTTTCGTGATATTCTATGCCTCTCTTTCGCAGCGCTTGTGCATCGGTAGACCCTCAGGTCTAATTGGTCCAACATATGTAACATGATCAACAATTTTGTAACTACTTTATCCTATCAAAAATATTTTTTCATTTTCATATTTTTATCGAAAATCCAAAAAATCATTTAAATGCGATCTTACCAATCGCTCCCCATGCAACTCCGAGTGGTAAGGATTGATCCGGATCTCCCCTAAAGTCCATGTCTTCATAGGGGTAATCCTCTATGGTGATCACATGTTCTCCCCACCATAGGAAGAACTCATCATCCCAAGTATTCCTGGGGACCTTGTCGCCCCCTAGTCTCTTCATCAGATCAGCCCATCGTGCTATGCGTGGATCGTGTGGGTTGTTGATGGTCGATATCACCTTGAGTCAAAGCCCATGTATCCTCTCAAATAATAATGTACTGAAAACGGTCCCATATCCGAAATTATTGGTCTTACCCTTCTGGATGGAAGTCAATTGTTTCTTCAAGTTGGTCAACAGTGCAATGCACCAATGATATAGAGTATTTAGGAAATAAACTGCCAAACTCATGTTTGCACATGAGGCTCGGTGTAATTAAGCTGACCCAGCTACTTGGACTACGGTGAAAAGAATGATTTTCATATGCAATCCTTGCACATCTCTGATTGGGATCTGGGTCCCAACCTTCTGAGTATCCTCTGAGCAATATAGTCAGATGTAATCATCTACATTCAGTCATCCTGGTGCCTTACCCTGCAAATTCACTATCTCTCCTCTTCAAGAAAGCCCAGTAATAAAATATATGTCTTCGATTTCAATTATAAAAGGCATTTGATCGATCATGAAGCAACCTTCATCTGGGTCCTGGTAATTAACAATCATCTCCAACACTTTGTTATTTGTTTTCATATTGGGCATTTTGAAAAATTTTAGCAATCCGTATCCTCAGAGTGTATCCAAGGAAATTTTTTTCTCCATTACCTCATTATAAATTGCACTATGCTCCCTCTCTCTCCAACTAATGATCATCCTGAGTCAATTCAACAATTCACCCATTAGATTTTTATTTTGAAAAATTATTCTACGCATATGTGGGTTTCATTTACACACAGTCGCATCTATATGCAGCTTGGATATTTTCAACCCGCATATATGCAGAGGGTTAATCTAAAAAATAAATTCCTGTGGTGAAATTGACTTAAAATTACTTGAATTGATAACAAAAATGATTACAAAGATGATTGAGAGGATCACCTAGAAAATTTTAGTTGATTCGGCTGAGAATTGATCTAGATTGAAGTTGGGTATTTTTTACTCCAGAGATTTTTCTCAAATTCACCAATGCACAAATGACCAAATGTGAGTTCAAAGGATCTATTTATGCCCAATTTTCAAAAAAAAAATCAAAACCCACTATGTAAAGTTTTGTTTTTAATTTTTGAATTTGTCCAAGACTTTATGACCTTTTGGCTTGTAGGTGCTAGGATAGGTTGTTTCAGGATGATTTGGCGATTTCGAGATGATTTTTACCGCTTCGATTCCATGACCCCTAACCCATTATGGTAGGTATTGTGTTCATAACTTGCATATAGGTTAGGGAAATTCACTTTCCATTGCACTTATGCATTCTAGCCTCCATACTGAAATATTTCCATAGGGTTGACCCCATCATGTTATGATCATTAAACCATTTTCACTCACCGACTTATAAAATCATGATATGATGGTAGAGCCATCCTTTACATAGGATTCCTAGTTATATCCTCGCTAGCATATGTCACCCATGCTGCAAATTCTGTAGGCTCGGGAGTCCTCTTTAATCTCGCCATGACTTGTGAAATGAAGCTTTATTCTTCTTCTTCTTTGTTATCTTTCTGGCTTTATACCCTAGAGGCTCCCCATTTGTTGAGTTGTTCTGTTACATTGCATATTGACCATTTGTTTATCTTGGCCTTAAGTCAACTTCACTTGGACTCGTATATAAGCAAACTTTTTGACCATGTCCGTATGCAAAGTCAGCCTTGCAATCACTTAGCATCTAAAACTTGACACCCTTACCCATGGACAAAACATTCCTCTGAGTGTCATCTACCAGTTTAATCACCTTGCATTGAGCATAGGATTGTTCCTATCTGAGGAACTAGTGCATCTATTTTCCGACACTTTTTCTATCCACTATACTCTAGGAATTCTTTTATTATTTTTTATGCTAAAGAGCGGGAATGGTACATTACTTCCATATTTGATGGAAGCCAAGAGTTAGTTGTGTTGCCCTTGAACAAAGCATTAAAAATTTAAGTCTTTTCTCCATTGGGATGGGATTTAGTTTCACTTAGGATAGCCATAACCTTTTTATTGAGTCAGTACTCCCCTGGTTGGTTATCTCTTCCAATTATATGGAGGGTTTGTTCATGCCTTCTGCATGACAAACTTATACAAATTTAGTATATGCTGCCATAGTCACATTGAGTCATGCTTTTTTTCAAGGGAAGTAAACCTAAGTCATCCTTTCTTCGGTGTCTCTTGACTCATTTTTTAGTCAGTCATCCTGATCTATCAGAGTCTTGTTCTATCACATCAGCTATTTGGTCCTTTGCTCATTCTGGTTTGAGAAGGTTTCCATTGACTTCTTGCCGATGGGTATTTCTCTTATCGACTTCGACAAATTGCTATGAGATTAAACCTAGAGCCACACCCTAGCCCTTTTTACATCATTGATAGGTGACCTTGTGCTCAACATTTGATCAACACCATGGGTCTTTGACTGAGTGGTTTCCCTTGTGTTCGACTTCAGCTTTTATTATCACACCTGGGATTCATGCAGTGCCTTGGTTTCCATTTGACCCTATCGGTGGATTCCTTGCCTCTTTGTTAGATTTCGTTATTGGTTGGTTTATAGGGTTATTTTCGTGTGCTAGCTACATTTTGTGCATGCCTGAAATGTGCTTAGAGTTGGTTACTTGAATTTTCTTCATATGATTCCTTCCAAATCTTGGCCTGCAGGTTACACTCGCACTGGATTGATGTGGGATGCCTTAATGCCTACCTTCCAGCAAATATTTTCCCATCGACTCTGACACATTTCTCTGGCAACAAGGTCTGGAGTCATTTTTTCAGTACCTTAGGGTTTGTAGTCATTAGTGGCATATTCCTTTGCTATAACCAGTGAGAATACATCAATGTATCCTGATTGGTAGATTCTATCAATTTTGGAACTTAAACTCATTCATTCGCACTTGTTATATTGTACTAGGGTACCTTGAATCTCGTCATCATTATCAATGAGTTGTCTCACATTTGTTAATGGTATACATTAATGACTGGTAATCAGCATGATTTGGTTCACTTTGATAGCTTCTTCAATTTTCTGCTAGTGACACCATGTAATATTCCCATTTTAGCACATAGCTAAATGGAATATTAAAATTTTTCTTTTATCACCTAGCAGCTAAATAAATAGGTAAGGAGGCCCATGTTTATTGAAAACATGAATAAAATCCCTCACATGTGGAAAGGGATAGACATAAGAACTTGATTTTTCACCCTCAAGTGTGAAAATGGGAAAATGCATGAAAACAAGGTCAGGTTTGACCAAGTCAACAACGCTGCCATAGGAGGAGTGGCTCACTTTGGAAGACAGCGCAGTGTGAATGAGGAAGAGGATATTTTTTGGAGGAAACCCTAATGGATGGGGCCCATGGAGAGAGATCTTTCACTTGTTTAAAAGGAGGGCAAGGCAATGTAATGTTCCCAAATTGGGATTGCACAGCAGGCTTGGAAAAATAATGCACTCCTTGGGAGATTGATGTACAGAAATGAGTTTTCAGCCCTTATATCCCTTAGATCATCATATCTGGAGTCTAAATCCAAGAGGGTAGCAAAAAAAAATCAAAATAGGTGTGGTAAAAATATCTCCCACAACCTAGTCTAGCTGGAGAACACCCTACAAGAGGGGCTGCAACTATGCACAACACACTGCTTCAAGAATAACGCAATCTTGGACAATATGAGTAGGAGGCCATCAAATATGATTAAAAAATGAATTTACAGCAGCAAATCAGAAGTAAATTGAAGCTCTTTCAGTATACAGTAGATTACATGAGACAAGAGAGCAAGATATCTTCAGGAAAGAGAGCTACAACATATATATATCAGCAGAAATGGCTCAATAGCATTATTTTCAGGAGCTGTAGCATCTGCATATTATAACTCAGATCTAGGGCATATCTGTGGAAAAAACATTAGATCTATATCAGATCTAGAAACTAGATAGTTTTATTTACAAGATCCCCTTGGGGTTTTGACCAAATCATACATAAATAAGAGTAGATCTGAGATAAAAATTGTAGATCTGTAAAATGCTACAGTAATTTTTGAATATAACATTAAATTGAAAAATATCAGATCTAAAAAGAACATGGATCAGAAAGCTAATCCATGGATCACCAAAGTGAAAGGAAAAGCCCAGCACCAGAGATCTCCGATCAAAACTGGAATCAAAACACCATAAAGAACCTCATATCAAAATAACGCAATCCATCAATGGAAATAGTGTTGTAGCTCAAAAGGACATGGATGGCCACTGCCAAGTTATAGATCTGAAGTATAATTAGGAGAGGCACTCTTCCAGGAGGTTAAAAGACACACTCCATGAGAAGAGGCTCCCAAAACAAGCTAGATCTCTGTAGATCTAGAATCCCACTTGCCGCAGCTTGAAAAAGCAGCAAAACCCTCAATGGATCATTGCTGCAATTGTAAGTAGAGCTTGGCCTCAAGCTTGATAGTGGATAAATTTATAAAATTCTCCTCGAAGTATCCTCAAAGGAAGAGGTGAAATCCCTACATAGGAACTCCAAGCACAATCCTCCACTAAACAACAGAGAATAGTATTTGTCTAAGCAGACAAAATACTCATAAATATGATCAATCAACAACCTCCTTTGCTTCCTTCCCTTTCCTTTTATAATATGAGAGCTGTTGCAAACCTAAACCACCTTGATGAGTTAGCTCTTTTCACATGAGGAGCCTCCTTCTAAAACTGCGATGTGCCTTTAGGAGATATATTGAACCTAGACAACGTTATTGATCTGGTCAAGGTTGACCCAGTCTCACAAATCAAACCCATTTCACACCTACAAGTGATTATTTACATGGCCCTGATTTATCTATGTTCACATGGGCATTTATTTATTCAGTCTTTTTAGGAGTTTTACATGTCCTCATTTATTCATTTATTCATGCAACAGAAAAGTAAAAAAAAATTGAATATTCCTCTTAGCTTAGGCTAAGTAGAAATATTACAGTCCTCCCCTCCAAAATGTTGCTTGTCCTCAAGCCACTGATAGGGTAAGAGCTGCAGTGCTTCTCCTCCTTCATTGAGGTCATCATCAAGGATCAATTCATCATCATAAGCCAAATGCTCAACAAGCCAATGCATCATGAATTGTTCCTCCAAGGCCAACATAATATGAGCATAGTCCATCCGTTCAAGAGTGAAAAATTCAACAGAAATAAACATAGTTGGAGCAATGCTACATATAAAACATGTATCATGAAATAAAGGTAGAAGTTCCAACCCATGTGGAACATACACGCTGCCCATACTCTGTCCATACAATCCCATAAACAATACAACTATATCATCAATGTATGGAAGCAATACCGCATATATGCAAACTGAAATATGCACTTGAAAAGGTGGGTCAAAATCCCACATGTGATGCCAGCACAGTGCACTTCTTGTCTTCATTAGATCCAGGTGTGGTAAGTGGTATTCACACCACACTTTTTCTGCATGAGTCACCTTAACATGGCTGAAGGTGTTACATAATTTTGGTGCCTTTGGGAAGCACCCATCATGAAAAGGAGTCTCCCTTTGCACATCAAGGGTGTGGCCAAGTTCAGAATTTCCATTAGCCCCCAACAAATTATGAGATCCACATGATCTCTCACTCCCTTTAGGAGTCATATCCTGCCAAAACATGGCAAAGGAATGTAATGGATCAGAAAATACAATTTTCTTATCATGATCAAATCCTTTACCATCATATTCCTTCACACACATGGAGTTGTGCATGAGCATTCCCCTCCTCTCAAGCAAAGGAAGTGCTGGCTGAGATGACTCTTGTAAAGAGTCCATTGGCTGCCCCAATTCTCCATAGCTATTGCACTCTTAAAAGTGCTGATGTAAGTCCTCTCTCATGCCTTCCCAATCAAAACTTTCCATGATTAGGGAATAGATCTTCATTGAATACATATGGCTGAGGAAGAATTCTTCATATGCTCCTTGTAGGATCTTCTTCTTGAGCTTGGAAGCTCTAGCCAAGAAGACCTTACCATGATAATAGATGACTCCTCCTTGGACTAAGTAGCCCTCTTCTTGATGCATGCCATCTAGTATCATACATGTGTGGAGATCTTTGGAATACTCTACAAGAAGTTGAGATTTCCAATAAAGATCCACACTACTTAACAATGACAGCGCTGCTGATACATCCATGGGAGTGCTTTTCATGTTGTTGATTCCTTCTTTAACATTATTCAAGCCAAAACTATTTGTTGGAAGGTTGATCCTCCCATTCCTCTCCTCCTATAGCACAACTTCAAAAAAGTGAGAGGGTGATAGCGATGCAGGAAGAAGATCTTCCTTATTCTTGGGCTATCCCAAGCCTCCAAGCTCTCTACTTTGGTCTCTCATAGCTCCAATCCTTCCTGGATCTAGATTTGGAGCAGCACTTTGTGGAGCCTTCCCCACAAGATCTGAATCTGATGGCATTCCAGGTGGCTTTCCATGAGATAAGAATGTCCCTTGCAGCATCCTCATAAACATGAGAGAAGGAACTGTGAGATCCTTGCTTCCATTGGAAAATATATCACTGTTGTTTGTGTGGAAACATTAGGTGAAGGATAGGTGTGCATGCCTTGAATCATTTGTGGTTTCCCACTCTTCAAGTCCACCCACTCCATTTGCAAAGCTTTCCAATCAGTGGTAACCTTCCCCAAGTTAATCAACCATTGGACACCTAAGATAATGTTAGTGTCTGGTATGTCAACTACAAAGAAGTAATCCACCAAAGTGTAGGATCCCATAGTGACAAAGAGTGATGGAACATATTTCATGCATTGCATGGTCCTATCTCCCGAAACCAAAACATAGAAACCCTCAAAGGTATCAGTGGGGATTCCTCTCCTTTGCACAAGATGAGCATCAATAAAGTTGTGGGTTACCCCACTGTAAATTAGGACAGATACTCTCTGATTCATGACTAAACCTTGTACTCTTAGGGTCAAGTACATAGGCACTCCTCTCAAAGAGGCAAGAGTCCCACTTGTTGGAGAAAATGCCCCCTTCCCATCTCTGGATGGTGTTTGATCTTCATCATCATCATCAGCGATGTGACCCCTCCTGGGTTCATCATCTCCATCTTCCTCCTCAAGGTCTAAGAATACTTCTATGTAGTGTGCCTTCCCTGCAGCACATCTGTGTCCTGGTGCCCATGACTCTTGGCAAGTGAAGCACAGTCTCTTTTTCCTCAATTCTCTCCTGAGATCAATATCAAGAGGTTTCTTCAAAGAGCTCTCCTTGGGAGGAGTAGCTTTTCCTTCCTTCCCCTTATAAAAGTGAGGGGCCTTGCTTTGGAAAGTTTCCTTTTCTTTTGGCAAGGCATCTTGGAGGTCTCTAGCCCTCTCAATGGCATCATGCAAAGTGACGGGCTTGGTATATTTAACCAACCCATGCAAAGGTTCCTCCAAACCATCGATGAACATGTAGACTTTCCTTGCTATAGATAGATCAGGGACCATGACTGATAATCTCAGAAACTCAGAGATATGTCTCTGCATCTCCTGACCACTTCAGCTTTGCAAGGCTTATGAAGAGTGCTTCAGGATCCTTCCTATCAAACCTCTCCACCAGTCTTCTAGTAAACTCAGAATAGGTGTTCACATTGATGTGCCCCAATGTAGACAGCCCATGGAACCACCAATTGTGTGCTTCTCCCTCAAATTGCAGCGTTGCAATCTTGATGGCTTCAACTTCAGGGACTTTGTTCAATTGAAAATAGATATCTAGCTTTTCTACCCATGCCTTGGCAAAGCTGGAGGATGATCCATCGAAATTGGGCAAAAAGAATCTGCCCATAGAGTGGTGTCTACCATGAAAGAATCCACCATCTCTATACTGCTGCCCCGATCTTCTTCTGTCCTTGAGGTGACAAAAGTCTTGGAAACTCAAGTGATCCTTGGATCTCTGACTCTGAGAATCATACTGCACAAAGTAATCTTCAAGGGAAGCTTGCTCATGTGGTCTTTCATTCTCCATAGCCAAGAAGGTATGCATAGTGGAGCGTTGTGAAGCTTGTGGGGCTTGTGGCACATTCACTGGTTGACTAGTCCCATGATGATACATATCTGAGCTCTCTCCCAACTAAAATCTCCCAGGAGATTCCCTCATTCTATCTACCCTCATCTCTTTGATATCTTTGGCAAGATCTTGCATGGTCTCCAAAAGAGTTTTTGCAAACTCTTCTGCTTCTTTATCATTCACAGCTTCAGGGGCTTTACCCTTGTCTTGACCCTTGTCAAGATCATCAGTAGTGTAATCATAATTCTTATGACTTCTGTTATGATACCTCTTATCCCTCTCAGTAAGAGGATCATCTTCTTTTGAATTCAGCATGGTTGGTGCTCCAAGGCAAGCACAGGTTGTGCCAAGAAAGGAGCTCTGATACCACTGTAATGTTCCCAAATTGGGATTGCACAGCAGGCTTGGAAAAATAACGCACTCCTTGGGAGATTGATGTACAGAAATGAGTTTGCAGCCCTTGGATCCCTCATATAATTATATCTAGAGTCTAAATCCAAGAGGGGAGAAAAAACAAATCAAACTAGGTGTGGTAAACAGATCTCCCACAACCTAGTCTAGCTGGAGAACACCCTACAAGAGGGGTTGCAGCTATGCACAAAAAACTGCTTCAAGAATAATGTAGTCTTGGAAAATATGAGTAGGAGGGCATCAAATATGATTAACAAATGAATTTAAAGCAGCAAATCAGAGGTAAAGTGAAGCTCTTTCAGTATACAGTAGATTACATGAGACAAGAGAGCAAGATATCTTCAGGAAAGAGAGCTACAACATATATATATCAGCAGAAATGTCTCAACAGTGTTATTTTCAGGAGCTGTAGAAATTTCATATTACAACTTAGATCTAGGATAGATCTGTGGACAAAACATGAGATCTATATTAGATCTGGAAACTAGATAGTTTTCTTTACAAGATCCCCTTGGGGTTTTGACCAAATCATGCATAAATAAGAGTATATCTGAGATACAAATTGCAGATCTGTAAAATGTTGTATTAATTTCTGAATATAACATTAAATTACAAAATATCAGATATAAACAGAACATGGATCAGCAATCTAATCCATGGATCACCAAAGTGAAAGGCAAAGCCCAGCACCAGAGATCTCTGATCAAAACTGGAATCAAAACACCATAAAGAACGTCATATCAAAATAACGCAGTCCATTAATGGAAACAACGCTGTAGCTCAAAAGGACATGGATGGCCACTGCCAAGTTACAGATCTGAAGTATAAAAAAGAGAGGCACTCTTCCAGGAGGTTAAAAGATACTCTCCATGAGAAGAGGCTCCCAAAACAAGCTAGATCTCTGTAGATCTAGAATCCCACTTGCTGCAGCTTGCAAAAGCAGCAAAACCCTCAATGGATCAGCATTGCAATTGTAAGTAGAGCTTGGCCTCAAGCCTGATAGTGGATCAATTCAGCAAATGCTCCTCCAAGAATCCTCAAAGGAATATGTGAAATCCCTACATAGGAACTCGAAGCACAATCCTCCACTAAACAGTAGAGAATAGTATTTGTCTAAGCAGACAAAATACTTAGAAATATGATCAATCAACAACCTCCTTTATTGCCTTCCCTTTCCCTTTATAAGATGAGAGCCTTTGCAAACCCTAAAACACCTTTAAGAGTTAGCTCTTTTCACATGAGAGGCCTCCTTCTAAAACTACGATGTCCCTTTAGGAGATACATTGAACCTAGATAGTGTTGTTGATATGGTCAAGGTTGACCCAGTCTCACAGTTTAAACCCCTTTCACACCTACAAGTGATTATTTACATAGCCCTGATTTATTTGTGTTCACATGGGCATTGATTTATTCGGTCTTTTTAGGAGTTTTACATGTCCTCCTTTATTAATTTATTCATGTAACAGAAAATTAAAACAAAAATGAATATTCCTCTTAGCTTAGGCTAAGTAGGAATATTACAGGCAACCATTGTTTCTCATGCTTTGCATTATTGATTTCATTGTCTATTCAGACATTGTGCATTATTTTACTGTTTACCAAGAATTGTCGGGGAATTCCTGTTTAGGATTTCTTCACCTTCTTGAGAGGCCTCTTAAGGGATTTTTCTTCATTCTCCACAACTCTTGGCTCAAGGCCAAAGCTACTCCTTTCAGTTACTGTGTTATTTCTGCTCAAGTATAATGCAGTGTTGTTGGGTGTGGTAGTGGAAGACACCATACATCATTTCCTTGGCTCATCTGTCAAAGGAGGGAGCTTCTATTCCTCTGGGAGGTTAGTGAGGGAGATTCCAGAGTATATTGATGATCATTGGCATCAAGCCAAACATTTCCCTTCACCCACAGCGCAGTCCCTTCTCTAGACTACGTTATTTTAGAGTGCACTTACAGTGGGGGCTTGCTCCACCATTTTGGATGGTGATATCTTCAGGGATTGGATCATCCTTTCACCTGAGAGATCCTTTGGATGATATTCAGCCATCATTTGCAGCATCATCAGCTATCTACATCCAGTTCTATTTCTGAGTTGCAGAAGCTGCCCAGCAACTCCGGCATTTCTACAAATTTTCCATTTTGTGTATATTTCAGCCAATCCTTTTTGAGGATTATGTATTGTTGTTTTTAGGGGTTGAGAACTTGCTCCCCCTTCTTTATTTGAGCTATATATTGTTTTATCCATGTATTGACATTATTTGCAGCATTTATCCTTCATGGATTGCGCAGTCATAGCCAGGGCTTCTCTTGTATAGCAGTGTTTTTTCATTTTCTATGTATATGTTTCATTGAGGTTGCATTGCCTAGCTTGAGGGATCATTTCCTCAAGATCTTGTATACATTATTTGCTGCTATAATCCAATATAATGGTTATGTGGATCTTTCTGTATTATTTTATTAATGCATTCACTGCTATTTCCAGCTCATGTTTATGAATTGCTGATCTACACATTGGTAATATCTTGAGATATTCCCAATAGTATAGCTTGTTCCCAGTTTGGAATATTACACCGTCATCCACCCTTATATGGTGCAGTTCATCACAGCAACATCCTATATTGTGGCACCTGAGTTGTGTGCATTACCACTTTTCCACCACTTATGATTTGGTACTTGGAGATTCATTTGTGAGTTCAATGATCAAATATCTATGCAACATCATTAATTAAGCTTCTATATGTGATACTTTGACATGACTTTGATATGTACTTTGGGGCAGTGATCAGATGATTTACTATGTACTTTATAGTTTCTGACATAATTTTATACATATTAGATCTACTCCATACTTGATATGTGGACATGCTTTACTTTCACTGCGCATGGGTATGCCCGCCTCATACATGAGCTTGCTTTTTTATTTCTTTCACTGGTTTTTGGCAGGCTAAAATATGGTGAAGTCTTCTCAAGTCAAAATTATTTCTTATGCACATAATAAATTTTAGCCATCATGTAACCCTTATGACCTCATATATTAAGGGCCATCTGTTATAGCATCATTTATCACCTCTGTATACTTGATGATCTATGTATTGGCCTTGGGTAGCCCTTTCCATTCAGACTTGGTCATTTTCTTAAAAAAAATATTTTGAATTCCATACGCGACTTTGCCCTATCAAAAACACGTACAGTCGTGGGTCCACTCATATCTGACCTGCGTATATAATTTAAAATATTAAAAAAATATAAAACTTACTATTATTTGGTTGGGGTTTACGGGTTACACTGGAAGCCCACCTACAGGAGCTCGTGTCCAAACTATTTCCCAATTGAAAAAAAAAATTTGAGGAAGTATAAATACACCTCACGGGGAAGGCCTAAGGGAGGAGAGAGATAGGTATTTATACTATAGCCTGTTTAGCCCAGATCAAGTCTGATTATCCCTGTGCCTCCTGTTGTGTGTCATTTTTGTAATTATTTCCTACATCTGTTTCCCCCATTTTTACCTTGTGACCTAAATCCTTCAGACTATCTCTGCGTTTTTCCCTTCTTTTCTATCTTAAACATTGTTTTTTTACCTTATTTCCTTATCTTTATGTTTCATTTATTATTATGATGTATAGTTTCCTTTTTTTGGCTAATTGGGATGAATGTTGGAAGAATTTCTTTGGTCTTTTGTTGTCCTTCCAGATGTTATTTTTAGCACAAAATATATAGAGCATGAGGCGTACAGAAGCAGTTGAAAGTGTGTTTTTAGTGTGAGTTGTTACACTACGATGTTGTTACATCACGGTGTTGTTACAAACCCGCTATTACAAACTATTGTTACAGTTGTACTACTGATTGGATATCATCAACTTCCGGATGCTGACCTGTCCTCAATTGTTGTTACGCTACAACTATCATTTTCCATGATAGTTGTAGAAGTCATTACTTATTATATTTTGGAATGAAAGCTTTTAGGCAGTTTTGATTGTAATCTATATTCTCCCAAACACACTTTTTATTAAAGAATTGGTTGTAACTATATCTATCTTATTTTGATCAACATGAGAATCATAAGATTCTCATAACTAGTTCGTTCCTCATTTTTCTGAACATGTAATCATTATATAACTCTTGACCCTTGAGGTTAGGGGGTTATCGGAGAACAGTATTACTTTTGGCTCTATAATTTTGGTCACATTAATACAAAGATATCATGTTGCTGCTATTACATACATTGTTTGGTTTAATTTCCATTTAGTTTCTATCTCTTCCTGTGCCCTGCTAGGGAGGAAGGCTCCTCCTCTTTAGTAGGGACTACAGTGGTTAAAGTAGCTATACTATATTTCTTATTTTCTTTGCATATTGGTGGAGTGTTGTTTTTGTCGTTCTGGTTGTAAGTAGATTTGCTTTAGTTTCGATATTATTCTGTTGTTACACAGATGTGATTGGAAATACCAGTTGGTATAATTTTTGTGTGGTGCGCTAGGTACCATTTAATTGAGGCATGATTACATTCTTGTAGATTTTTTTTATTCATGCACGAGCATTAAGTTTCAGCAATAGATTCAACAATGATTCTTCTTTATTTTGATTGCTTCTGGTTTGATGTATCGACACAGATAGTGAAACTATCATTGAGATAAAATATGTCCCTGGAATGATAATGTATGTGTACCATATTAGTCATTTAATACTGATTAATACAGTCCAACATTTTGGCGTCGTTTCTGGGAATGGAAGTGACGATCCAATCAACCAAAATTGTTTGTTTGATGATAGGGTGTTCCTAGTCAGCAATTGTTGGGTGGTAAGACAAGAGGTAAGAACATGCGCATCACTCTAACATGGTGGGATCACCATTTCTATGCCAGGGCACTTAGAAGTGTGAGTTTTGGGTATTTTTCTTCATTGTGTCTTCAGTTATATAGTTTTTTGGTGGTAAGACGAGAGGTAAGAACTTGCGCATCACTCTAAAATACTTGGGTGGGCTCACCACTGTAGAAATTGAAGCACTTGTAGGAAGGATTTATACACATAGGGTCCATGTGTGCTTGTAGGACAATAGATAAATCCAAAAACACCCCCCACTCTAACTAAATATGGGAAATATGGGTCGTAAAAAGGAAAAGAAGATTGCAGACTTGGGAAGAAAGACATTCTTTGGAGATCTAATCTCAAGAGCAGAAAAGGAACAGTCTACTTCATACAGAGATAATAGGAAGACGGGACCACATAAATATGCTACTATATCGAAATCCTAAGACATCATTACCTTCTGTGTCTGGACCTCATCACCCTTAAAATAGCATATCCACTCCTGATATCAAGACTCCATATCTAAAACAGCAGTGGAAAGCCATTGATCAAAATATGAAAATTGAATGACAAGGGGAGACCAGTGGGGAGCATCAGTGGCCTAAGGAACAACATTTAGTTGATCATTATTTGGATGCGGGTAGTGCAGTGAAACAACTGGTCCTGGAACACCCTAATCCTTTATTTATTTGTCAATCTACTGCATATTCTAAGGTTAATTCATCCCATCAAGAAGGCTTAGCCATGGGGGACAAGAATATTAAGATAGAAGGTACTATTACATTTGAATTCCTAATATTGGTAACATAGAATGAAGCTCCTATGAGGAACATTCCTTTATCATCTCTACCATCCTTTCAAGGGATGTTTGTTGAAGTTCTTGATACCTTTATGTTTCAGTTCGATGTGTTGTATAGGAGTTATGACTACACTTCACACGCCCAAAAGCTGAAATTTTTTCATGCTACTCTAAAAGGGGCAGCATTAAGATGGTTCATGAGACTAGGTGCTGGCACGATCCAAACCTGGAATGACATGAGGGAGGCCTTCCTCTTCAAGTATCAATATTATTATCGAACAAGGGATTTGAAGGAAGAAATCTTCAGAATTACATAGAAGGAAGAGGAGAGCTTAGAAGACTACATGGAACGATTCCATTAGAATTTGCAAAGGTATAATTTTGGTAACTTAGCCTTGGAAATCCTGAAACCTATATTCCTAAGAGGTATAAGAGATGATTGCATGTAGCATTTGAATCTGTTAGGAAAAGGAGACATATCGCAAGAACCGCTTGAAGAAATAATGAAGCTCTATCTCTAGAGTTCAAGAGGATCGCTCAAGGGGATAAGTTCAATTTGGGACCCTTCAGTTCATATATAGAAGTCCACAATTGGAGGAGTAACCATAGTAGATATTGGGAATCTATTTGATGATTTTAAAACCGACCTCCTCAGTGCTCTCTTTGCCCAAATCATTATGGTAAAAGTTAAGAAAGCACAAGCAGAAGCTGAAGTAGATTTGGTAATATTTTTTCCTTGATGAAAAAAGAAACATTTAGAAAGAGAATGTGGACTGAATAGCACCAGCTTGTGCAACATTTGTGAGTTGGCGCATTCCACTGGTCAATGCCCAGAACTTCCCAGACTGAAAACAGAGCTTAAGGAATCAAGCAAGGATGTCCAATCTTCCTACTTCATCGGATTAAAGAGACCATGGAAGTCGCGACCTATAGGTATGCCTCCATATTTTTCCTCTTTTAATCCTTGGAGTAATGTTTTTAGTGGTCAGAAATTTACATGGCCATATCCTACTCCTTCCTCAACACAATTTCCTTCACCATGGAACTAGTGTCCTCCCCCTCCACCAATGCAATATCCTCCATCACAATCTTATCCTTGGATTTATAATTTGAGAGGTAATGGCCAAGGTCCAATGCCCTCTACACTACCAATGCAGCAGCAGTTACAACTGCCTCCTCTTCAAACTCCTGCACCTCATGTTTGACCCCAATTACATGTGCAACCTAACCCCAATCCGAATAATAAGGCATCTTAGAGCATAGATGCCCCAGTTACTTTCTAGACTTATCTTATCACTCCTATTGGGCTTAATGAGGTTCAGCTTTGATCGGGAAAACTAATCAGACCAGATCATACTCCCATCATTACCGAGGGATAATATCAAACACCTAGAAAGGATATAGTCTATTCTGAAACAATTGTTACACCTGTAACAATTGATACAACACATATTGTTACACCTGTATCATCCAGCTCAGGAAAGCTTGTTGTTTTTACATCAGCCAACCCAAGCAGGGCTGGTGCATCTGTGATAGCTGACTCAACTGTTAGGGTTCAGGATCCTCCGTTACTCTCAACAACAAATTGAAATCGGACCAGCCTCACAAACTGAATCTGAGTTCCTCAAGGAATTACAGAATTTTGATGTACATATTCCACTGTTACAAGCTCTTAAGGAAGTACCTATCTATGCCAAAATAGTGAGAGATCCATGTGTCAAAAATCTTGGACGGAAACTGAAATACCCTCCTACTACCCATGTGTTACACAACATTTTTTCACCGTCCCTACAATCCCCATCCCACACATTGGAGGACCATTTCTGTAACTTATATGAAATTTCATGCCTTGCAAAAATTGTCATTGCATCCCTTTCCATGAGGAGAACATTTCCTCTGTTGAATTTTCCTTGTACAGACCATCAAAAACACATGCTTTTGGGTTGGCACTGGCAAGCAGTTATGGCCTCACACCGATAAATGAAATTAAAATTGGGCCCCGTGCCCATTGGCACTCTGTCTTAGTGAGCTGCCCACGCCGAGCTATTTTTGGAAAGTTTTTTAAATATAGAAGTGAAGTTTCTAAGCTAACTACTTCGTGAGCGAGTTAGCTTGGGTTGTTCGACTGAATAACGTCGAGCACCTTCCTTTGGCTTCTTGTTTCCTCCTTTTGGGGAAACCTCCCAAAGGATAAGGCCTCCTTTCCACCATTTGAGGAATCCCAACCTCCTCCTCTCCTTCTATAAATACACCTCTCTCACATAGATGCAGTTAGCTGAATAGGAATTGCTGAACATTTTGCTGAAACAGTCTGATATAGCTAGTGTGAGATAGAGCAGAGAGAGACCTTTTTCGAGAGAGAGCTTAGGCTTTTTTTCCTCTCCATGTCCAAATTCCCTGACGAATGCTCGAGACATGTTTTTTGTAATATCCCCAAATAGGGACAGCTCAACCATGCATGCATAAAAAACACATTTTCAGAAATATATGATATAAATAATGAAATAAACCCTTGGATCCTTTAGATCAGAAAATATACAACCTAAATCCAATAATAGAGCTGAAAAAAATCACACTAGGTGGGTTAAACAGACCTCCGACACCTAGGATTGCTAAAAAGGGCTAAAACCCCAAACACTGCAACACAGGAATTTCTGCATAAAAGAGACTACGCAGTATAATGAGGTTTTGTACACATAAATATTAGATACAAATAGATCTGAGATTATACTAAATAATATGGTTCAAAAATAGAGATGTAGTCTCCTCATTACAAAATCTAGAGAACCCAAGAAGGGTTTCTAGGAATGCACTCAAATACAAATGGTGATCTTTAGCAATAAGACTGAATAATCATTGAAAATTGAAGCACATGAGTATATAAGGCTGAAAGAATGTGAATATGATGCATATCTGATCAAATTTATTCCCCCATGAAAGGATGAACCTCTCAATCACAGGAAAACTCCTAAAAAGAACCACTAGATCCACTGCAGAAACTGCCCTCCAGAAATAACGCAATTCCAGAATGGGATAACACTGTAAGTCATGGAAATGTATTAGTCTACTTTGAAAGATTTGATATCAGCCCAATAACCCTCCAAAATTATCCTCCAATAGAAGGAAACCTCCCTCCTATGCAAAACCAACTCAGAAAGTGGGTTCTCAACCCTCCCTTGCAACACCCTGCAACTCAACACAACCTCCTGCAGAAACTACGCTAAAATTGAAGACTGAAGCTTGGAACCAATGCCATATGTGATGAATTATAGATCAGGTCTCTCCCAAGAGCTACTCAAAGGGAAGAGAAGGAATTCCTGAATAGGAATATCTTAGTGCTAAACAGCACTGACAATCTTAGCTAAATAGCTAAAGAGAGAAAAAGTCTAAGCGAACATAAAAATATAATTCATAAGCTAACCCAAAATGGCTGCCATTGTTAGTATGAATCTTTCGTCGTAAAAGATCACTTTAGCTACGCATAACAAATAGCCCTAACATTGATTATGGCTACAAAATATCTTTAAGTTTGCTGCACAAATCCATATCTAAGCACAAAAGACATTAAGCAGATAAAATAAAATGTGGCTCCATGCATCCAATAGACAAGACAAGAATAATGTATTTAAAAGAATTTTGTATTATATTAAAGAGTGGGGCACCTGAGAGGAAAACAAGAAAGGTTTTTTCTGGTTCTCCTCAATGGGATGGGTTCTTGGAAGTCCTCAGTGTTTCAGATCTAAAACTCCTCTCTTTGGTTGATGTGGAAAACCCAAACAAACATAGAACTCAATGGGAGCTCACAATGCAAAAAATTGAAATGGTGACCAAGAATAGATACAGAGTGATATAATGCAATGGAGGTGACTAATGAATGGGAAAACCCTTCTATTTATAACAAAATATTGGGGTGTTCTAGAACTCAGTGCATGAATAAAATATTATTGATCGAATTCTAGAACCACCCTTTAGGAATATTTTATTATATTTGTTGGAGGGAAAAGGATTTTTGACTTGGGTCAATTCCTTTATTTATAAATAACAAATAAATAAATGATTTATTTATTATTTTAGGGAAATGATGGGAATATAATTAAATAAATAATGGTTTATTTAATTATTAAAAAATGATTTAGTCAAATTTAACTAGGAATAGTATTTAAATAGTGATTTAAATAACTTATTCTTAGGAAATAATCAAATAAATAATGATTCATTTAATTGATTTCCTTGTTTTGGGTTAAATATGACCATGCAATATGGACAAATATGGTGAAAGCAATTTTACTTAGGGTAAAATTGGTCTTACATGGTGTACTTGGGTTCATCTAATGATAATAGGTTAGATGACCAAAAAAATGGTGTAACAGATTTCCCCCCAACGTACGAGTGTTAGGAGCAAATCGTATGACCAAAGTACGTTGTAAGAACTCAATCACTAGACAGCAAGATGGAAGGGAGAGAGAGGAATGTAAGGTAGTCTAAAGTGTTAGAGGATTAGACCCTGAGGAGACGAGACTTACAGGTGCAACAAGTCTCAAATTTATGAAGTTGTACCAATGTGAAAGGCGGCGGGGGAGGCATACCTATGCCCGCCGAGACAATAGTACAAAAAAGAAGGCGCCCGGAAAACCACGGAATGCAATAATGGAACAAGTGCTGGCCAAAACATGAGCCAGAGAAATAGAATGATGAATCCCACATACATGCGATGCCTGGAATAAGCGTCAGGACTTATACAATAATAGTTTAGTACATGAGATACAAATATACCCAAATGCCCCCTACACACAGGGAAGGGCTCACAAAATCTGACTGATACGAGCAAATCGAAGAGGTGCTGCAAGCGGTTGAGGTCGATATCATCAAATACGAGGAGCCTCATCAAGGGCTGCAATGAAGAAGTCATCTGGGCATGTGGGGGGCTACCTGCAGGGCCACCCCCTCATGAAGGTTGAGACATCTCACACACACCCGGGAATCACCAATAGCTGTTGCTGCATCACTGAACCATCAAGTGTATAGATCACGATTAGGCTGAAAAGAGCTCAAACCAAGGTACACTGCCCCCTGGACCTGACTTCTAGAGTAGATGAGCTGATGTCGACAGAAGTAGGTCTATAATAGGCGAGGCAATAAGGGAACCCCAACTAAGACACGGGAGAAAATAGTAGAGCGACGAACATATAGACAGTAATAATGATGATGGAAGGAGGGATACGGAGGAACGGTTGGACAACTTCCCTTGTTAGAGCACAAAGGGCATGAATGGCTTGGTGGCAGTTGATACAATATCAAGGAGGATAAGTGACGATGGTACTGAAGGCCATAATGTGTGGCATGAGAGGGGAATCGAACGATGAAGGATGGAGGGCTATGTCGGGATACAAAGGGAGCTGATATAGACTTCTAAGACGGATGAGGACTCAACTCGGATTCTCTAAACAAAGGCGACTCACTGGTGCTGCCATGTAGTAAAGGTCCAATGGGGGACCGTAAAAGCATGAGTACAATAGGGTAACTCATGACGAAAATCAACACGAACAAAAACAAGTAAGGAGGCAAAGTGGTGCCCCAAGTACAAGTGTTGCAAGTGAAGAAATTTGATTTTGAGAAGAGATGAAGAGACCCTTCATGGACAAAAGGGGTCCTAGTGAAGTATCAAAACATGAAAAACTAACAAATACCCATTTAAGTGCTCGGTGAGAGCTTTCCAATGGTGCAGACAGTTTGTCAAACGGGGCTACGGTTTGGTCGCAGTGGGCGAAATAAAAACAAGGGTTTTCTTCTAATAAGGCATTTTCCCTCCAAAATCATTCATTTTCTTGTGCAGCTGTGGTGAATGTGGAGAGGAGAGAAGGCCCTAAATCTTGCGGCGATCGTAGCGGACAAACCGACCGTTGGAATCATGATCCGTCAGTTGCAGGTAAGAGGTCTAATCCTACTCTTTGTTTTTGATGGATTCAAAGTTTAGATTAGGGTTTGAAATCCCAGCAACTGCCCCTACTTCATCCTCACGGTCGGGTCACACTTTTTGGGGCAAAAGATGCGACCTGGGATGCAATTTTAGGCCTGAAAAGTGTGACCTAGCCTAAGAATTTCCTAAAAAGTGCGACCTGTGAGAGGGAGGTGGTTTCAGTGTTGTTTTGGGATGAGATTCAGTTTTGGTGTAAGTTAATGCAGTTATGGTAATCTGTAGACTGACAAAGATGATGTTTTTGTGCAGATATGGCAGATATACGGATCAAATGGAGAGAAAGAGACCTAGGTACATTGTGGATGGAAATCCAAGCAGATCAGGGTGTCCGTCGTGCACTGGCTAGATTTGGGGTTTTGAAATTTTTGGAGAACCCTTTGATAAGGGCTGGGGAGCCCTTGTTGGCCCGAATTATCAGCTATTGGGATCCAGATCATGAGGCGTTTATAGTGCAGGGGCACAGGATCAAGTTGACGGTCCAGGATCTGTATTTCTTGACTAGTCTCCCACCATTGGGAATGGTGGGGAATACGCAGCCAGTGTTACCACGGGGGCATAACATTATGGAGTTTGTTGAGCAACATTGTTGACCGAATGTCTGAGTTAAAGGGACTTGGATATCCATTGGGGATCTAGAGAGGTTGGAGACCCAGGCAGTGGCCATAGCAGTGTTGTGGAACTTGGGCAGCCATGTGTTTCATCACATCACTGGAGGGTAGATGATGATTGTATAGAGTGTGTTGGGTGGGACCTACTATGGGTGGGCCCAGATGATGTTGGTGTCGATGAAATGACCATTGTCGCTATGTAAGCGGCAAGTGAAAAATGATTGTGCATATGGGACGATATTGTGCTCTTTCTTCTTTAAGAATATCTCGACCTTACGACCTCGTATACAGTTGTCGAATGGGGGCCCGAGAGAGTCCCGGATGCATCGGTGGGAACGACTACTGAGTAGACGAGGGGGAGGGGCAGTCGGACGGGTGTTTCGACCAGATTTTTTCGCCCATTGGGATCAGATGCCCTTGTACATAGACGACTATCCCTATAGTGGGATGATTTATTGGGGAGATATGGACTTGCCGCTTCCGCCTGGTCGAGTATGGGGGCCCGATGGTAAGTGACAAGCAACTAATCTGTTATGTGCATTTGAGAGTTCATGACTAGTATTCATGGTACTAATCCTTATACTTTTTTGGAATGCAGATATAGCTCCGGTAAAACCGGCCGGATATATGGGACGACCTGCAGCAGTAGGAGCTACAGGTGCAAGTGGTTCGAGGACGACACAGAACGAGGAGATGGTCGTGCTACTAGAGGTCATCCATCGTAGATGTGAGGGGCTGTTGACTGGTGTGTCAGAGCGTGGTTGGCAGGATTTAGACGAATGATACATAGAGTTATGTATTGGGCTACCCTCGGAATGGCGAGATATCATGCAACGCATGGCGATGGCCAGTCGGACTGTGCGTGATCTGCGAGCTGTGGGAGCATAGCCATTAGCTCAGGATCCTCCAGAGAATGATTAGGTGTAGGGCAGGTGGTGCCCCCCAGTGGCTATGTAGGGGCAATTGGTGCCCCTATTTTTGTAGTTTTGTTTTTTGTAACATGCTATGGGCATGTCGTATGTTTCAAAGTAGATGGACTCTAAAAACACATGTTATATGATATATATGAGTTTTATGCTTTTTGGTGATGGTGTTAAATGTTATGGTCTTGTATGTGATAACTGCCAGTCTAGAACATGATTTGCGATTCGATCTACATAGTGATTTTGACTTCTAGGTATGTGGTTGAATGTAATGAATCTAAATTCTCGTGTCAAAAGTTTCACTCGTAAATAATGTCTAAACAGGATAGGGTTATGCACACAATAGACGCCATTAAGTTGTAAGACAATAAGCAAGGAATCTAAATGAACATGCAGATGGAGGATTGTTTGGTCAATTTAGTGTGTCCTAAATTGCTGCATTTAATTTGTCAATCCGGGAATCATAAGCTGATGAAGTGCGGCGCACTATATGTGCAAGATAACCTATTTCTTAACTTTTGTCGTTTTTGGTCTTTCTAAGGTGAAAT
>CM076570.1:1619264872-1619457211 GCA_034641835.2 Pinus albicaulis | reverse complement strand
TTATCGACGGGTGAAGTCAAAGATGTATCTGGTCAATACTCGACCCGATATATGCTATGCAGTTAACCAGCTTTCGCAAGCTATGGTTAAGCCTACCAAGCTCTCTTGGAAGGCGGGCAAGCATGTATTGCGCTATATCAGAGGCACATCGGGATATGGTCTATGGTACAGACAGGAGGATGGAGTGAAGCTTTCTGGTTTCACTGATGCAGATTGGGCAGGGAGCCCAACAGACCGGAAGAGCACTTCTCGAGGAGTTTTCAGCATTGGGTCGACAGCAGTTTCCTGGTACAGCAGGAAGCAGAGATCCGTGGCACTCAGTTCAGCAGAGGCCGAGTACATGGCAGCAAGCTTGGCTGCATGTGAGGCTATTTGGATGAGGAAGATCCTCACAGGTTTGTTCAGGTTGCATTTGGAGCCTACAGTGATCTACTGTGATAACCAGAGCTGCATCAAGCTCTCGGCTAATCCAGTATTTCATGATAGGTCCAAACATATCGACATTAGGTACCATCACATCAGAGATTGTGTTCAGCGGAGGATCATGATGCTTTCATATGTTCCCACGGAGGATCAGGATGCCGACATCCTGACGAAGGCGCTCACCAGGAGCAAGTTCGAATTCCACAGAGGCAGGATAGGGATTGCAGATAATCCATATCTTGCTGAGAGGGAGAGTTGAGAATGCAGCAAGATGATGGAGCTTAGTGAAATGAAGTCGCCTTCACTAAGTGGGCCCGCAGGCAAATTCTGGCGCAAAGTCTATTTTTAGACTATGTCTATTTTTAGACATACGGAGCATAATTTGGGAATTCTACTTGGAGATTCTTGAAGTATGCGACATGTCGGTAAAAATAGATGAGACCTTATTTTTAGGACCCAGGCTATTTTTAGACTGATCTCCTAAAAATATGGAAGTCAAATATTATTTACCCTTAATAATATTTTGACTATAAACAGCAGTTTACTCTCTTGGCGCACTTCAGTTTGAGTCATGGAGGTGGCTCATGCAACCGACACAAGGAATCACGTGGTTCCTAGGGTTTGATGGCATCTTGCATGGTTGGCTTCAGTTAGACTTCAGTGGCAGGAGTTTTGGAGGAGTTAACGGGACAAGTAGTGGAGTTGTGTTCGGTTTGTTTTAGTTGAACTAGTTGGGATTAGTTAACTAAATAATCAACTAGATATGAGTGGAGTAAATTAAATAATATTTAATTTACTAAATATTAACTCATTAGTCAACTCAAGAACACTTCAGTTCACTACAGTGCATGATCAGTTCAGTGGAGACCAGTGGAAGAGGTAGATGAAAGGGTGAGTAAAGCTATCAGTGGGTAGATTTGTTTTGCATGAGATTTGCATTACACTTGGAGGAATTGTCCATGACAATTGCGCAGTCAAGGCAAGGGGATTCGAACCTTGAACCTCTTCATATACAAGCCATGATTGCGCAATAGAGGCAAGGCAGTTAGTGGTGTGTTTTGAACCCGAGACTTGTTCAAAACCAAGCTAGATTGTGAGTAACTTCATGAGAGAGTACTGAGTACTTGTGAGGAGTATTGTACTTTATTGGTTACTTGATTTCTCCATTATAATATACACAATAGCTGCGGGGTTTTCAGCTATAGGCTTTCCCCATACATTTTGAGTTAATGTGTGATTGATTTGATGTGAGATTGCTTCTGTTATTTCCGCATGTGACAATTAATTGTAGAAGAAGGTTATGTGTTATGTATGCAATTCGAAATTGATATATGACCAGGTTAATCTTCAGTGAATAAGTGATTTATTCAGCTATTTTCTACACCATCATCTAGATCAGTTGCACATTTCATGGGATACCTTCATTGGCAATGATGTTTTCACTACTCCACATGCTCATCATGCTAAAAACATCCCTCCTTCATCTAAGCCTTCTACATCTATTCCTCCATCTGCTTAGCTTACTAGACCCATATCATCACCATCATCAGTATTTCAGAGTCATATTGGGTCATCCAGCAGAGTTGTGGTAAAAAAACCTATACAGACCAAAGAGGATAAGAAGGACACATTGGCTAAAACATATCAGAGATGGCATAGGCAGGTGTTTTCCTCATAGATTGTGCAGGTACCTTTCCTTCTTCATCAACAAAGCAGGTACAAAAGGGAAAGAAAAAGAAAAAAGAGGCAATTGTGCATGAGAAAGTCGTGTAAGAGGATGAGGCCCCTCATGATGAGGAAACATATTTTGACCTAGTTGACTTGGATCAGCAGGATGATCATGAGGCCTCCAGCTTGATTTTCAAAGAGAAGGATGCCCAAATTAGAGATTTGCAAACTAATTTGGAGAGAGCTCAGTTTGTCATTTCATTTCTTGAGCATGAGAATAAGCAGCTGAAAGATCAACAAGTTATTATGGAGCTAGAGTTTCTCAAAACAAAGAGAGGTAAAGCCATGATGTCACTTGATGATCCTCATCAAGATGACATCCAAAGCAATAGAACAAGACCAAGGACAAGGGGTTTTAAGAGGGCTTTACATCAACAAAATATTAAGGATGAAAAAATCACTTTTGAGGAGAGGATTTACAAGGAGGTTGAAGATGACAGAGAGATATGGCTTGATAGGTTAAACATCCATCTTGAGAAACTCCTCCACAAGGCAAAAAAAGACAACAAAATGCTCAGAAAATTATTTAACAGGTACATCACAAGAAACAAGTTCTGTAGCAATAAATTCAAGAAATTGCAGGAGAAACACAAGCAAACCCTAGACAAGCAAAAGGAAGGAGACAAGCTTGAAATCCTTGTTGAGGCACCCCTCATTTCTTAGCACACTTCATCAGGCTTCCATAGGACAATTTTGGAGAAATTTTGAGCAAGTTTTGATTTTTGTTTTTTGTTTTTGAAGCTTCTGATGGTTTTTAGCTCAGCTAGACTACTAGGAGTGCAACGCCCCTATCGCTGAACTTCTTCTAGGAGGCTCTAAATGAAAAACTAAAGGCACCATTGTATTCATAATTCCAAATACAGTCAGGGTATGCATTTTTTTAAGAAAATTTGGGCAAAATGGCAGGTGAATATGTCAAAAAACACCAAAACAATCATGTTTTTGCCCTCTTTTTCAGCTAGGTGTTGTGCTCCTGACCAGTCTTGGAAATTGTCTTTTTGGAGGGTCAAATATTACATTTTGGAAACCAAAGAAAGTTTTGGAAACTAGATAGAACATGATTTCCAATGGGCTATCCTAAGCTCAATTTGGACATTAGAAACCCCTTCAAAAGTTGAGCTGAAGTTAGTGTTGTGCTCCTGACACTGGCGATGTGCTCCCGACCTTTGTTTGTTTTTCTTGATTTTTTTCAGTTTTCTGAGTTTCTTCATGGAAAAATCATTTTTTTACCAATATAATTTATCAATGTAAATTTAATAATGATTTTTTTAAAATTTACATAGGGGTAAATACATTAGGTAAAACTCTTTGAGAGGATTGATGAATCAATTTCACTAAATTTAGGGATGAGTCAGTTTGACCTCACTACACTCTAGGTTTTTAGTTCAGAATTTTGTGGATCAACTCCGCAACTCAGGGATTCGACCCTTGAGGTTGGTATAAGTTGTTTCATGCCTATATATTTCATTTCTAGACTCATTTCATAGGTTGGATGTTATTGTACTAATCAGAGACACTAGTGTATTCAGATTTTGGAAGGAATATATTGGATGAGTTGCAACTATTATTTTGGGATTCATGTAGTACTGTACTTTGGCATAGTTTCTTCTTTTGTTGCATATGTATGAATTTTTTTTACTTTTCATGTTCATTCCAGTTCTATGATATGTTTGATTCTCAAATTTGATAGGCATAATACATATCTTATGCTCTGTTTTGGGAGAATCACCATAATTTGTTTAAGTTCTTCAGTGTAAAAAGAATTCATGCACTGTCATGCTCTTTTTAGCACCTCACCAATATGATCCATCTCTACTAAAAATCCTAAAGTATTAGAGTGATTACCTACCTTTCCCCATCATATGTCTGCAATTCTGATCTTATTTTCCCTGACCTAGTTACCTCTTTGACCTATTTCACTCATCCAACACCCAAATCAACCAATCAAAACCCCTGTGCTACTATACCTAGCCTAAAACCTAATTGATCCAACCCTTTTGGCTGTGATCCCTTGGAGAGATCCCTCTCCTTCCTAGTAGGTCTAGATAATTGGATAAGCTTGGTTTTTAGTTACCTTTGCTGGTCTCTTCTTAGCCTCAGAGATCTGGTAGAGTCCTAATAGTGTGCACTAGAAGTTGCGTATAAAATAGAAAACAAAGAAAAAAAAAAAAATCCAAGCCTGATCCAGAAGATCAAGACTTTTGCCTAGGTGGATAAAGAACCAATAACACTGGGAAAGTGGTCATATCAATCAGGGAACCAAAATAAGAGAAAACAAACCGAACTAGGAATTACATGGATGTAATCCCCAGTGGAGTCGCTAATTCTGTTACAGGTGGAACTACCCTAGGGTCTAGGTTGAGGGACCCAATAGAGCGGAAGGAATACAACAATAAGAAGCAATCAGACTAAAGGTCATAATTCTTAAACTATTAAATTTGGGAGAGATGACCTTACCCGTATGTCCTACGTTTGAGGTGGTTTCTATAGGGTTCAAACCCTCTGCTTCTTTACATGCTTCAAGACTTGCAGCTCACTCAAGAAAAAGCACATAGACTAGTTTTACATCATATATATCCTAGATTTTAGTGGTTAGATCATATAAGATTATAGAAAATAACATGAAATTAACAATTACAATATCACTAACATGTGTAAAAAAAATTAAAGATCACAACATCAGGAACAAGACATAGCTTCTTTATTGATGTGTGTAAAATATGTCGAGAAATACCACCTAAAATCAGCCACGGCTCCAACCAAAACTGTCCTACAGATCTTCCCAACCCAAGCCTCAACAAAATTCTTCCATAAAGGTGCACAAGGATGTCACATAAAGGAGGTGAACATCTCAGAGAAGAAAACAAAGGTTTCCTGAATTTGGGAAGCTGTCTTCATAGGGATAATCGCACTTCAATACCTTCATCTAGGCTATATATATATATATATATATATATATATATCTTCCGATTCAATTTCTTCACTTGAATTTCTTTCAACATTTTCACCATCTTCAATCATTGGTTCAATATCTCTTTCACTTTCTCTTTCAAAATTTTGTATCTCATTATCAATGTTTTGAGGAATATCTCTCTCTGTTTACATTGTAAAATATTTTTCAAATTAGTTCATCAATTAAAAATTAAGCTTTACATTTTAAACTAGAAAAATTTTAAATATCAAATTGATAATATTTACATTTACATACCTGCTTCAACTTCTAGTTGAGGTTGATTTTCCCTTTCAATATTTGAAAGTGCTTCTCTCTTTCTTTTGCGAGATTCTCTTGTCTCTTCTCTACATTCCTCAGGGTGTATTTCTCAATCATATTTTCTCGCGCAATTCCTTCAATTTCCCATGATAATAGAGTATGAAGTTCAAAAAATTTCCTTCAAAAATTTAGACAAAAAATCAATTAAGAAAAACATCACAAAAGATTTAATTTATCAAAAAATATCATTTTAAAAATTTTGCAAAAAATACATGCTTTAATCCAAAACACTTACTTTAAAAAATTTGAGAAAAAAATGTCTTATAAAAATGAAATGAAGCTCAAAATATTTCCTTGCAAGTCCTGCAAAAAAATTTCATTTAAAAAGTTAGACAAAAACTCATTTTAAAAAATCATTATAAAATATTTACTTCAACCCAAACACGTACTCTAAAAAAATGTCATGTCACTTCAAAAAATACCTCCAAAAAATGTCCATTGAAAATTAATTCCAACTTCTTAAAAAATGCGAATTTAAAAAATACTTTAAAAAATCCTCTAAAAAATATCAGTTTAAAAAATACCTCCAAAAAATGTCTTTTGAATACTACGCCTAAAAATAGTCCTTTCTAATTTAAGGCTAAAAAGAATCCTTTGAAAATTAAGCCCAAATCCATAACTTCAAAAGAAATGAACCCCAAAAAACATCCAAAAAATGTATCACATACCTCCAAGAAATGTCCTTCGAATGTAATGTTGTTTGAATGTACCTCTAAGAAAAGCTCTTAAACCCAAAACAATCCTTTGCAAAAATGTCCTTTGAATGTACCTCCAATAAAATTCCTTAAACCCAAAACAATCCTCTGCAAAAATGTCTAACCTAGACCAAGACCTTTGCAAAATTAGACCAAATGTGTGAAAATATCTTAAAATAATGAATGCTTTTGCGGAAATTTATATTGCCACGTAATTTTTTTTTGAGGGGCTTCGTGGTATTTTCCGGCCGATGGAAAGTCGGGTAGAAGTTTAGCCAAACTTTTATAAGAAATTCTGCCAAACTTTTATGTCGTTAGACTTGATAGGCCGTCGGCGCAAAAAACAATTTGGCCGAACGTTTTTTAAGAGTTCGGCTGAACTAACACGTTTGCAATTACGCAGAGCCAAGATCTAAATACATATCTTCAACTTTGGACTGATTAAAATCCATGAAACATTTTGAATTAATTGTCGAAACCAAGACGAGCATTTTTAGAATTCAATCTACTTTTAGGAAATATAACTTTTATGGAATTTCATAAATATTTACTAATTTTAATTAATTTTGTAATAAAACAGGTGCAAACAATTTATGAAGGTCATTATGATTCAGTGAAATCATAATTCTGTATCTTCCAAAATACACTGTAAAAAAATTGAAAAAATTATGGTGCATTACATTGGTCCATCGTCTGTAATGGGTAGTTTTTATAGTTTTAGTTTATAACTTATATGTTAAGAAATTCGTGTCACGAAACATATTCGAACTATGCAGTTTTTTCATATAGGACCAGTTCAAAAAATTCTAGTAATTATGATATGCATCAGTTGGATTTGTAAATATAACAAAACCGAAGTAGACTCTGTCTAGATTGTTGTAACACATTTTTTTTTTTCAAAAACAAAAAGTTTCAAAGAATACAACAGTGCGTATTAACATGACTTCTTCTAAATCATTTGATTGTTAAAAAACACATGCTCAAAGAAACACTAAGTTGACATATCAAATGTGTATAAAAAAATTCCCAAAAATAAGTAATAGAAAGCTAATAAGATTTCTAACAACTTTTATTTTTATTGCAAAATGAAATTCTAAACAGAAAAATTATTTTGGCTTGCAAAAAGTTGAAGAACAGAAAAAAATGAAATTTTTTTCTCAAAAAAGGGCAAAAAGTGTAACCCAACTTCACATTTTCACCCGAACTTAAACACTTTTTGGAATAAATACTATCTTCAGAAGAGCAGCAAAAATGGGTCACAAAGATGTTGAGTTATGACTGTGAAATCATTTACAAAAGAAGGAATCTAAATGTTGTTGCAGGTGCACTCTCAAGAAAGGATGAAGAGGTGGAAGCACTGCTTTGTGCAATTTATAATATCCAACCAGATTCGATAATCGAAGCAAGAGATGAATGGAAGAAAGATGAAGAAGTGTGGACACTCATTCAAAAGTTGAAGCAATATCCTAGGACATAAGATACATTTAGTTGGAAAAATTATTCCTTATGGTATAAATATCGCTTATAGCTTTGTAAGAATTCTCAAATAAAACAAAAGATTCTTTTGGAATTTCACACTTCTCCTTTAGGAGGACACTTAGGATTTTTGAAAACTTACCACAGGGTGAAGAAAGAACTTTTTTGGGATGGCCTTAAATATGATATTCAAAAGTTTGTGACAGAATGTTTGGATTGCCAGCAAAATAAAGTTGAGACAATTAAGACCCTGGGTATTATACAACCTTTATCCATTCCAAGTCAACGTTGGGAGGAGATTTCAATGGATTTTATCACAAGTTTACCTAAGTCTAAAGGAAAGAGTGTCATCATGGTGGTAGTTGATAGACTTACCAAGTATGCACACTTTTGTGCATTATCTCATCCATTTAAGGTAAGTACAGTTGCTACTACATTTATGGAAACAATTCAAAAGCTACATGGAAACCCAAAGATTATGGTAAGCGACAGAGATCCCATTTTTACTGGAAATTTTTGGACGCAATTATTTTCTTGTTTGGGTACTCAACTAGCTCATAGCTCATCTTATCATCCTCAATCTGATGGTCAAACTGAGATAGTGAACAAATGTTTGGAAGTATATCTTCGTTGTTTTGTATCCGATAAACAAACACAATGGGTCAAGTGGTTACCTCTGGTGGAATGGTGGTATAACACTTCTTTCCATACTGCAACAAAAATGACCCCATTTATGGCACTTTATGGATATCATCCACTGTCCATCACATCATCTTTAATAGAAAATTCTAAGGTGCAAGCAGTGGAAGATCACATCGAGCATCAACAACAAGTTCTCCAACTCTTAAAGGATAACCTTAATTTGGCACAAAATTGAATGAAATAACAAATAGATCAACATCGCAGTGAGAGAAGTTTTGATGTAGGAGACTGGGTATTTTTATGGCTACAACCATACAAACCAATGTCCCTCAAGCAAGCTAAGAAGGATAATAAATTATCACCAAAATACTATGGTCCTTATAAGGTGTTGCAAAATATTGATACTATTGTTACACATTATTTTGTCACTATGACATTTGACTGTCAATATAGGTTCATCATTACCTGTATTACGCTCCCTTAGAAGTCTAAAACCCCAATTTTCCTGAACCAAGTCTTGGAATTGGAGAAAAGCTCATTAAAACCCTAGAAATATTAACTCCAAACTTTTCCTAGCCTTTGCCTACGGATCCATGGATATTTTCTCTATAGCCTACGACACATCCCAATTTTTTTTCTTATAAAACCCGTGGACCCCCGTAAACAGTCAAATAAAGGTAAAAGTAAGTTCTAGAAGCCCAAATGGATGAATATTCTCCCAACTGGAAGCTTCTAGAAACACGTTCAGTTCGAGATTTATCCTATACTCATGAGCTCTATCCCTTCACTCATGGAGCTTATCCCTTGGTCTATGGAGCTCAAATCCCTTCATGAGAGGAATCCATATCCCTCTTCATGGAACTGAAACTACCTCAATTTACCTATAAATTGAGCTCATGTTTCAGTCTCAAGGGTAGAGACACATATGTCGTAATTGATGAAGAATTCTTAAGAGAAAATACTCTCTATACTATCCATTTTTGATATGATAATGATCACAAAATCATGTCCATAACTTTATGCTAGTTTAGAGAGAAGAAGGCTTATCAATCTGAGAGAGAATGATTGTTCAGGACCCCGGAAGAAACTGTATAACATCAAGGCAAAAGGTTGTAAGGTTAGTTCTTATTATACAAGTTAATACAAATGGATTCTATTTTCTCATTGAATTGTTCATGTATCTATTTGAGTATTTCAATTCTTGGATTCCTTGACCACTGAGATAGATTAGTGTTTTCTCAATTCTTAAATCTTGCAGGTGATTTTAATCCTGTTATCCATCATTGATCGCAGGTTCCACATGCTGAAGTGACCTCTATTGGAGTGACTGGATAGAAGATTTTTGCAAGCCTTGGAATTCAGGTAGGGGTATGTCCTCCTACTTTGTTATCTAGAGAAAAAGGTTTGCATTTGGTTGTTTGTTTCTAGATATCCTTAGGATACTAGGGAGATTGATGCATGAGCATCTGTCTCAACAATTTTATTGTAATTTAGTAGACATAGGGGGTCTTATATTTTTATGAAATTGGAATGATTTGTTTGGAGTTGAGTAATTTTAATATTATAAAATTTGATTAATTAAATCTTGAGAGGATTTTTGTAAATGTTATCGAAAGAGAATATGAGAGATTGAGAATTAATTGGAAATCCTAATTTAGAATTGGTTTCATGAATCTGGGGATTTATGAGAATCCTTAGGGATAATAGAGAATATTTAGGATTTGATTGAGAATATAGTGGATCTAAACCAAAATTGGTTTTAAAATCCAATTGTATAAATTGTAAGCCATGAGGGCATAATGGGAGAGAGAGATTCAGGAATTAGCATAAGAGACTGTGTGTTCTTAAGAAATCGAATATTCATTTTGTGTGATGTGAGTATGTTGAGGAATTAGCATCTATCACAGAATGGATCGATGCCACTAAATGGCCATTCAAATTGATGTCAAATTTGCACAGTGTAGAGGAGGTGAGAAGAGCAAGCTCACTAATTTTCTTTCGAAGTTATGAATAAATTTTATTCCTTGCAGCATTTGGAAAGCCACAATTTATGGAATGTGTTGTAATGAAGACAAAGTTCCTAGTCTAATTGAATAAAAGGAACTTGTATGGCAGAATGAAATCATGGAAATCTTTAAAGCGAGGAACCATTAAATAGAAAATGGTAGAGGCATTATTTGCTAAGGAACGAAAACAATGATTCTGTCGAAACCATGAATTGAATCAAGGCAGAAGTCATAAAATGATGGCTCAGAAGAAAATTACATGTTATGAAGGAACTGTGGAAGAAGACAAAACAGAAATCATAATTATATGAATAGCAATCAATAGTTTACTTCAGTGTTTCACCAAGTATGCAGAGGAGTTGCGTTGAAGAGTTGAACACGAAATTGTGATTCAACAATGCAATGGAACAGTGAAGACGGAAAACTACCAAAGTTTTATCACACTGATTATCATTGTAGGTGGTAATTTCTTGTGTGAATGCGATAATGGTTAGAAGGTGCCACGTAGCACTATAAAACCACTCATTTCACATAGGTTTCAAATCATTAAAGATCGGGTTATTTGAAATGCGATGTGATAAGGATCATTGGATATTAAATGGGATTGATGGCAACCGTTTTTTCGTTGATGTGGCATCGATAAAATGTTGGAAAGATAGTGTGATATCCATCAAATTAGAAATAATATTGAATCAACATCTGTTGAATCATTGAGTTAGCCATGGTGTCCGTGCAAAGAAATAATTGTTAACGGAAAGGTAAGTCAGCAAAGATGATGTCATTTTGTAAGGTTTGAATGATTTCTATTATAATAGGAATTAAAAGAGCAGAATGGAGAGGTTTATATAGTGAATAAATGAATGGGTAAAGGTTCCAATGAAACTTTAATTCAAATGTTTAAACTTTAAACAAAATGGGTTTTTGTATATGGTTTATAACCATATGGTTTTAAAAGGAAATAGCTTCCACTAACAAAGGTTACACTGTTTGGGGTTATCTTGGTTAAAGAAAAATGAGAAACACATTTTATATTTTCTTATTGTGGGTAAATGCAGCTACAACCATGTCAAAGTGGTATCAGAGCTGCAAAAGCTCTTTAAAAGTTAAAATATTTTTTAAATTTTACAGAATGCATGTGTGATGGAAAGTAACAGAAGATCAGATTTTGAATCTGATAAGAAGAGTTGATGTGTAATAGGAATTTGCAGAAATAAATGAGAACAGTACAATCAAAGTACAAGTGAATAAGCAGAACAAGGTCATGCAAAGAACTTGAAGGTGAGATAACGTGTTTTATTTTAAATATGGTTTGAAGATTGTGATTGCAAAATTCTGGTTGCAGACAAGATGAAAACAAAGAAAGATCCAAGTCTTAAGAAGCAGTGATGGAGGAACTTGTAAAATTTCTAAAATAAAGAATGTGACTGAGTGCAGCAGCTAAAGGAACAACAGGTTCAAGAGAGTGAACCAAAAGAATACCTAGGAAGAATTCAAGCTCAGAAAGGAAGCTTGATAGGGTATTAAGTAGAAAAAATCTATTGCTACAAGAGAAGTCTATGTTGCAGATCACCAATTGAGCATTGATGAGCTCATGAGGAAGATGGCCATGAAGGCTCAGGGAAGAGGTTCTAAAGATAAAAGAAGTGATGAGGATCGAGAGAGAGATATTGCAGTGATGAAAGTACAACTGGAGGTACTACAGGAATGGCTACAAGAGACGGGGAATTAATTCTAATGACATGAGTGGATAATGAGGAAATGTGTTAGATGGAACCTATTGAAAAAGAAATGGAATTATAAGATGATGAACAAGTTCAGAGAACTTGAAAAGATACATATTTCTTCTTTGGAAAAGGAAAGACTCAAAGGAATTGAGTCACAACAAATAGGATCTACTAGAAACCAGAAAGTACATTGTGGAAGATTGGTGCTTGAGGAAGAAAACGAGACTGAAAAGTCTTGTGGTTTTAAAACTAATAATTTGCGTGTGATTGCAGGTACATCACAGGATGATGAACAAACTTTGAAGTTTGTTAGGGAGAAGAAGTTGAATCTGAAATCTGTTCAGATTTGAGATAGCAAGATCTCATAAAGAAAAGGAGACATAGGGGTCTTATGGAATTATAAAACAGAATATTGTAGTAGAGGAAGAAGGACCATCTGATGATTGGTCAACAACAAGTGAAGGTGTGAAAAACTGTGTAAAGTTTCCAAATTCTACCCCAATTGAAATTATTGAGTTATATAGAAAATTAGATCCTCAAAGAAGAGAATTATAAAAGCAGAGGATCTATAGTCAGGATGAATTGTTGAAAGAAAAAGAAAAGTAAATTGTCATGAATAAAAATCATGAAAAAGAGGATAAGGATCTAAGAATGATTTAGCAAGAGCAGAGAGACATTATTGAAATAGATGATATGGAGAAGAGATTGGCAGACATTCTCATGGAAAATTTAAATTAGCGTACTAATGTGCTGACAAAGGAGTTAGAAGAAAACTCAAAGCAGCATACTGAGATGTTTCGAGAGGAGGAAGAGACATTAAGGTATTGTATTTTTAATATTGATAATTCATGTGTTAATTATGCAGGTAGAGAAGGGCATCAAATGGAAAATGTCAGAGAATCTAATGAAAGGGAAACTATGTTAGTTGAAAGCATATTGAAGGATCATTATTTTATCATGGTGAATGGCTCAATGGAGATAGCCTTGAAAGTTGGGAAGAAAGATAGTGAATATTTTCTGAGACATGAAAGATACTTAGAATTGCAAGAAGAAGATTTGGTGACTGGATCATCAAATGAGACCATTGGGTATTGTAATTTTGAAATTGACAATTTGAATGTGTTTACAGGTGTTGTAGAAGGCAATCCATCTCTTGGAGTTGTCTTGAATGAAAATGAATTGTTGCAGTAGAAGGAATCCATAGATTCCTTACTTAATAAGGAAAGCATCTACAAGGAAGGTGAGACAGTCATGTCTCATATGAAGGAACTTGTTATTGTTGATGACAAGGAGGAGTTGGCTTGTCTGATGGCCAAGAGAAGACTGTAGGATAGAATTTTAGAACTACCATAGTGGTGAAGAGTCAGAATTGTATTCTGATAAAGGATGAAGATACAGAGTTTGAAGAAGGTGAATTGATTATCAAAATCAGTCAAGGAGGTGAAGGACAATCACTAAAGGTTGTCAAGGAAGAAGAATAAGGACATGCTGAAACTGAATCAAAACTTATTGATGATATGTTTGAGATGACACAAGTACAAAGGGAATGGCTGAAATTCTTCTTAGAAACATTTGAACAAGAGAAAGGAATCACAGACACCAAAGTGAAAATGCCTGAAGTTGTGGAAGAGGCAGAAGCATATTCTATTTTTTCAAATTTGATTATGATTACTAGTATACAAGGAACAGTGAATGATTATGTTGTTGCAGTTAAAGATAAAAAGATAATTTATTTTTAAAAATAAATTTGTAGGTAGTAAGTAGAAGAAGGATGTTGCAGAGGGAGATATATTAAGAGATATTCAAGAAATCTGGAAGGTAGCAACATCTACAACAATGTCCAAAGAAAGCGTATTTGGAGAAATATCTGCAATAATATTTGCAGCAGAAACTGGAAGCAGCAACAAAAGGCGAAGTGATTTTCAGACAAAAGATAAACTGGACATAGAGATTGAAAGCATAAGAAGGTTGATGATGAAGGTGTCTCAGAAGAATACAACAGCAAGAAAGCAACGAAACAACAACAAGGAAAAGAAAAGAACAGACTGTGAAAGCATAGCTAGTGGGAATATGTAGAATAAAATATAGAAGCCTCAAAAAGTGCTGTTGAAGAATGATGCAGCTATTGGACAACATCAAAACAGAGTATGGGATTTAGGAGGCCAAACGTTGGAAGCACATGATCAAGAGATCATGATTAATTTCTACTTTGGGAGTCTGATTTAGGATCATATGGCTCAACAATTTTATTGTACTTTAGTAGACATAGGGGGTCTTATATTTTTATGAAATAGGAATGATTTTTTTGGAGTTGAGTAATTTTAATATTTTAAAATTGGATTAATTAAATCTTGAGAGGATTTTTGTAAATGTTATCAAAAGAGAATATGAGATATTGAGAATCAATTGTAAATCCTAATTTAGAGTTGGTTTCATAAATGTGGGGATTTATGAGAATCCTTAGTGATAATAGAGAATATTTAGGATTTGATTGAGAATATAGTGGATCAAAACCAAAATTGGTTTTAGAATCCAATTGTATAAATTGTAAGCCTCGAGGGCATAATGGGAGAGAGAGATTCATGATAGACATAAAAAGTTATTTTTGTGAGCCTACGGACAATTTAGAGTAAAGGCCACTGATACAGAAGATTGGGGTAAAGGAAGAATTCATATGCAAATATTGAGTTTAATACAAAGAACTCAATTTTTGAGTTTGTGTTCCATTATTGAGTTTATATTGTGTGCAGGTGAAATTGACAGAATCAAAGGAAATTCCATCATTTTATATTCAAGCTATAGTTTTAAAAGACTGTGTGTTCTTATGAAATCGAATATTCATTATGTATGATTTGAGTATGTTGAGGAATTGCATCGATCACAAAATGGATCGATGCCACTAAATGGCCATTCAAATTAATGTCAAATTCGCACAGTGTAGAGGAGGTGAGAAGAGCAAGCTCAGTAATTTTCTTTCGAAGTTATGAATAAATTTTATTCCTTGGAGAATTTGGAAAGCCACAATTTCTGGAATGCGTTGTAATGAAGACAGAGTTCCTGGTTGAATTGAATAAAAGGAACTTGTATGGCATAATGAAATCATGGAAATATTTAAAGCAAGGAACCATTAAACAAAATAATAGTAGAGGCATTATTTGTTGAGGAATGCAAACAATGATTCTGTTGAAACCACAAATTGAATCAAGGTAGAAGTAATAAAATGATGACTCAGAAGTAAATTACACGTTGAATGAGGGAACCATGGAAGAAGACACAACAAAAATCATAATTCAGTGAATAGAAATCAATAGTTTGCTTGAGTGTTTCACCAACTATGCGGAGGAGCTGCGTTGAAGAGTTGAACGTAGAATTGTGAGTCAACAATGAAATGGAACATTGAAGACGGAAAAACGCCAAAGTTTTATCGCACTGCTTATCACTATAGGTGGTAATTTCTTGTGTGAACGCGATAATGGTTATAAGGTGCCACGTAGCACTATAAAACCACTCATTTCACATAGGTTTCAAATCATTAAAGATCAGGTTATTTAAAATGCGATGTGATAAGGATCGTTGGATCTTAAATGGGATCGATGGAAGTTGTTTGTTCACTGATGTGGCATCGATAAAATGTTGGAAAGATGGTGTGATATCCATCAGATTAGAAATAAGATTGAATCAACAGTTAGCCTTGGTGTCCGTGCAAAGAAATAATTGTTGACGGAAAGGTAAGTCAACAAAGATTATGTCATTTTGTAAGGTTTGAATGATTTATATTCTAATAAGAATTAAAAGAGCGGAATGGAGAGGTTTATATAGTAAAGAAATGAATGGGTAAAGGTTCCATTGAAACTTTAATTCAAAGATTTAAACTTTAAACACAATGGGTTTTTGTATATGGTTTATAACCATATGGTTTTAAAAGGAAATAGCTTCCCCTAACAAAGGTTACAATGTTTGGGGTTATCTTGGTTAAAGAAAAATGAGAAACACATTTTATATGTGCTTATTGTGGGTAAATGGAGCTACGGCTGCATCAGAGATCGTTCTTGTCCGCAAGAAGGATTTATCCACATAACAAAATGGCAAATCTGCTAAGGACTAGAACTTAGTTTCTCTTTTCACTTTTCAGTTTGATTTTTCGATTTTGACTAGTCTAAAACTGGGTTGGGTAGATAACTTACCAGAATCCCCGAAAATTAAATCTGAATTTTTATTTTTTCTGTGTTTTTCCTAGCCTCTGTAGTTTTTGTTTAAAAAGAAGTGCGGTAACCTCCACAGTTTCTAGTTCAGAATAATGTGGTATGACACTATTCTCCATTGAAACCTGCGGACTCATGGTAAATTTTTTTAAAATTGAAAATTCTCTCTTGAGGAGCAAGATTACCAAATTCTCTGTGTTTTCCCCAACTTATCTTGACTATCAAAGTCTTATGTGTGAATTTATTTTAGCATTTCTTGTGTCTGAGTGATTTTTCATCTGATTTTCATTTTATAAATAAGTGTTAGCCCTACTTTCTTGTTGCTCTTTATTAGAAACCATCATATACCTTAGCTTATTGGTATGATGTTTTTTTCCTTGCTGATCCATTGAACTTATTGCAACCTTTTCTTTTATGAAAATTGAATTCCACTTTTCATTTGCAAATTTAGAAAAGTCTTAAGCTTACTAAGACCTAAATTTCACTTTAAACCATTGTTGAATGTTTTGATTTTTGCTTAAGATAAGCATAAATTATTCTTGGTTCGATCACAAACTAAGCAAAACATCCTCAAAACTTTCTAGATAGAGTTCCAACATTAGTGTTTTCTTTTGTTTTTGAATTTTATGTTTTTAAGAGTTTTCATAAGGTTTTATTTTTGGAAAAATTTTGTTAAAATATTTGTAGTTTCTGATCTGATTGATGAAGGATTTTATTTTGAATGAGTAATTGATCATCATATGAAATTGAGTTCTCAAATAAATAGTATTCTTTTCAAATATTTTTGTTTATAAGCGAAAGAATTGTCATTTTGAAAGTTATCTAAATCTCTCAAATCTTTCCTTTAAATAGGTTTCATTGAAAAGAAAAGAGTTGCACCCTCATATTGATGCATTTAGCGTATTTTGAGTCGGGTCATAAAATATCATTGAATTTTCACTTCCATACCTTTTGTCTTAAGAAACAGCCAAACTAAAAACAATGCTTTAATTAAAATCAATCTAGATATTTTTTACATTTTCTAGGGCTTGTTTCCACCAACATAGCTTAGGCTAGTGTCTTGGAATAGGTTTTAATTAACATTCCAAGACAGTTAAATCAAACAAGTAGCAATCTTGTGGTAGGAAAATCCAATTGTAGCATGTATGCTCTGGGAAGCTCTTATTAAAAGAGTCAAGCATGAGATCATGTCCGAACCAGTGAGGTAATCATACCTATCTCATTGGGAAAGATAACATATGTGCACGTATTAAAAACGGTTAACCTTGGATAGACCATTGTCGAGGAGCCCGAGGTCACTTGTTGGTAAACCTTGGATTATATCAAGGAGCCTTCAAGGGGATTGAGCTAGTTAGTCTGCCCTTGCGTGTATATCAGATCACAGACTATTCACCCAGGTATATTTGTTCCCGTTGGTGACCTTAGTGGATATAAACTTTAGGATTCTTTCCCAAGGTGACGGTGGAGGGAAGGTCCCACTGTACCTAGAGCAGACGTCGACTAGACTGACTTGGACTTTCTGGAGGGTTCTCTTCACTTTGAGATGGTTTAAGTGGAGAAACTTGCACTAGACTGTTTCATTAAGCAGGTTATCAAGCTAACTATTCCAACTGCTATTTTTGCATTACAATTCTACGATATTGGATTTCATCACCAACTAGTGTTTTTAGTGCGGGAATATTCTATTTGTGTGTGGATTTCTCTCTTAGATTTTGTAGGCGTGTGATCAATTTGATTGTTTCCTTAGAGACTTTAGGACATTTTATTGATTTTTTTTTTTTTTTCGTGTGTTAAAATTTTTAATCATGGCAGAATTACCTAGAAAATCACGTAGAATGCAGGGGAAACCCCCTGAGTACACACCAAGCCAGTTAGAAAAACTTAAATCTGAGAAAGGAAAAACATCAGAGAATGGATCAACTGAACATGAAGAAACATCAATAATTATTCATCCTGAATATGAAGTGGATCAAACTTGAACAACAAAGAGTACTCCAAGAAGAGTTTCAATTTCTGAACTAGCTAAACTTGTTTCTACAACTAGTGAATTATCGATTCAGATCCTGAAATTTCTGAACCAGAAACTGCAACTGTTATATCTGATATTACTTCTTCATTCATTACTCCAACTCCTTGTCATCCTGATTCACCCAGAGTGAAGTATCATATCACTAAAGATCTTCCTCCTGGTATCATTAGTATTGAAGAAGTTACTGAAAATTAAGAAGAAGTTGTTCTTCCTCCCAATCAGGACACTTTAGATATTAGACCAAGTGAATTGATTTACTATAGCCCTTTAAAACAAGATCCTTGGTATTCTCAATTGGTAGAATTTCTACACAATACTTTTCTAAATTATTCGCCACCCAGATTTCCTTTTTACGCTATACCAAGAGGTTATAGACCTCCATTAAACATATCTAGTGAGTCATCCATGTTTTCTGCATCACCAGAAACATATTTGTATGGTGGTCCGTCTGTTACAGTAGGATACCAATCACTCTATGGTACTTTCTCAGGAGCATCTCCTTCTCCCGACAAACATATACCATCATCTGGTCCAAATGAATCAAATACTGAAAATTTGAGTGCATAACACTTTTACATGATGTCTGGAAACATTCCTAAGCCTGACCCTCAAGGTAGTAAGTTACTGCTTGGGGGACAACCTCAAAGTGGTAATTCACTGCCTGGGGGGAGACCTCAAGGATAGTACATACCTCAAGTACCATATCAACCGCAAGGACAGTACATACCTCCAGGTCAGTACATACATCAAGGTCAATATCAACCTCAAGGTCAATACCCAACTCAGGGTCCACAACCTCTTCAAGGACAGTACCCTACACTAGGGCAATTGTCTTTCTAGGAACATCAGCTTCCTTTAGGGCCACAGTTCTACTCAGAACAACAATTGTTTCAAGGAAGTAGGAATTATTCGACTAATTATCAAGCATATGTTCCAAATTATCAACTTGGTTATGGTCCTTCTTATGCAACACAAAGTTCAATGGGACCTTCATATCCTGGAGTAAACAGAGTGTGGGATCCATCACAAGTTCAACAGAATTTAAAACCTAATATGCAAGTACATTATTATCAACCTAGTCAGTCAATGGGTTACAGTCAAATCTAGCAACCTATACAACCTGTTCAACCTACAATTTAGGTACCTGCATTTGGTATAGTTCAACAGCCTGGTCCGAGTAAACCTAGAACTCCAACTAAAAATGTTGCACCAAATTTTGTTCAAGCTACCACACCTATTCCCAGAGTTTCTGCAGCTCCTGTTTCTATAGCCCCTCAAGTATCACAACAAATCCCTGTAGACTCTACACCACAACCTAGACCTACAATCAAGACTACCATTCAGCTGCCTACGGGATAACCTGGTACAAGTACAATTGTAACAAGCCAACCTCAGTTTGTTTATTAACCATATCAAGGGAAGTATCAATATGGGCCTACAACACAAAATCCAGTATACACCATCAACCGTACCCTGGTTACACATATTATACACTAGCTCAACCCCAATATGGTCTGTTAATCCTGGTTACCTGGGAGGTATTCCAATCCCAAACGCACATGCTATTCCAGGATATCCTAGATATCCTCCTCCTGGTACTGGTATAGTTCCACAAGGTTATCAATTTGCTCAAGACCCTAACCATCGGTTTTCATTCAAAGCAACTTTGGATTTACCTGATTTGTCGTGCCTAACGAATGATCCCATCTATTATCTTCCGTATGGCCACCAATGCCAAATAATTTACCTAGTGATATCCTTAAATTTGAAGGGAAATCAGGAGAGGACCCATCAAACCATGTCATGACTTACCACCTCTGGTGCGCATCCAACTCTTTGACTGATGATTATATTCCATTACAATTGTTTCAGAGAACACTGATAAGCTTAGCTGCCAAATGGCACATTGAATTACCATGTGGCTCATTCAACAATTTTAATGCTTTAGAAACTATTTTCTTAACACATTTTTAGTTGCCAGTCAGATACGACAATGGCACGGAATTATTGACTTCATTAAAAAAATCTATGTCTACATACATATCCGATCACATACATGAATAGAGACATAGAAGACATTTGGTGAAAGTTTTTATTCCATATTATATCTTGGCAGAATGGTTCATCAAATCATTGCTTCCAAAGATCACTGAAGATGTGGCTAAGGGAAGAGTTGTTACTGAGGAACAGGTCATTACTCAAGCTCAATACTTAGACCTTCTATATACACAGTCTGGTACTTTATATGAAAAAATTCCTGATTTACCACGTCCTAGTCAAATAATTGGAACTCCTTCAGTGTCTCATGCTATAGATGGTGTAATTGGTTTAGTTAACACATATAAAAGTAAGAATAATTCCTCAAAAACTACTTCTCCTATAATAACTTTACCTCATTCACCGAAAGGAGATTCTTCACTTGAAACTTCTATCGATATTCATGTTGTAGATTCATCTACAGCTAAATCCAAAATTGGTAATAAGAAGAAAGGTAAGAATTAAAGCAAACAGACTTCGTCGCCCAAAGAGAAAATAGAAAAAACTGAACCATCTGACGATAAATGAAAACCTAGTTATCCTTGTCTTATCTGTGATGAGGATCACTTTCCTAAAGAGAGCCCACATCGATCTGAGGTCTCTAGATTCATCAAAGGTTCACCCACACCCGCTGTCTTGAAGGATATTCTTCACACTCATAAGCAGATATTTTAATGATGTTTGAGGTTATGATTTTGACGCGATCGCAAGACTATGGGAGTAAAAATCCTGTTACTGGTAAAGAAGTAGAAAATTATAATTCAACACCAGCGACATCTCCTTCAGTTTCTGATCCACTTCATATCGATAAACCGAATCCTGATCTAATAATTAAACTCTCTGCTAAAGGTGTACTTTGAAATTCAGCTTTCAATCCACATGTAAGAGCTGCCTAGAACTACAACATTGTTGAATACTTGGCGATTTCCCCTTCAGCAATGTCAGCTTTAGAAGTGTTGCAATCATGTCCAACACAAAGGAAATTACTTTTATCAGCTATTGGAGCTATATATCCTTAGGATTCTAGCCTTATGGTCTTCGATTTATAATATTTTACACCGAGACTACCCCATCAAATGGCTTTTCAGATTCTGGTATTAGTAAAAAACAGACGAATTTTTCGTACTGTAATTGATGAGGGGGCATCCACGTGCATTATGTCATTAAATTTTTGGAAAAGTATTGGTTCTCCAATGATCAAGCAATCTCCGACAATCCTTAAAGCTTTTGATGGAAGAGGATTCCATCCGTATGGAATTTTACAGTATCTACCTATAGAGGTCGAAGGTAAAATTGTCAATCTAGACGTGGAAGTATTTGATGCCCCTCTAGATTACAACCTTCTTCTGGGTCAAAGTTGGTCTTATGCTATGACTACTGTCATGTCTTCCATATTTCTATTAATCATCTTTCCTCATAAAGGAAAGATTGTGAAAATCAATCAGTTTTCATATTATTCGTCTGACCAGCCTTTACAGATAGTATTCAACATGTTGGAAAATCGATTATTCCTTATGAAGATGTTGGAGTAGGTTTAGTAAAAGATTATGTTTTGATGGGAAATGTTTCTATGCCTCCACCCAATGTACCGTGTACTATTTATAATACCAATATGATTACATCAAGCACTATTGCATTTGATGATACTTGGATAATGCCTTCAAAGTCAGAAATGGATTCTTTCAATGGCAAGATGCCTTTGAGTCCTTTTGAGCTAGCATATATAGCGGTATAGTCATTTTCTAACACACCTTCAACTGATCCTGATCCAATGAATGTGATCACTGAAGAATCTTCTTCACTATCAAGCTTAGCCTTGACATCTATTTCCGATCCTTTTCAACAAGTATTTCGTACTGATGAAAGTATTCGCAAATTTTTCTCTATGGATAAATTACCATGGGATGATCTACACCATAGATATATATTTTTACCTGAACTTGATAGATTTGAAAATGATTTTTCATCTATTTTTACAATTGATTATGTCAAGGAACCACATAATCTAATCACGATTACAAATTTGGATTCTGAGATTAATTTGGGAAACATTTCTACAACTGTTTCTCTTGACATATCAGTTAAACCTAGAGTTGTTGAAAACATTCATATAGGATCTTCTTATATGATTGATGAAATTAATACATATAAAGCCCTATTTTAGCAATTTTGCGACATATTTTCCTGGTCCTATGAAGAAATTCCAGGGATTGATTGAAAAATTTTCATTCATGAAATAAAGACATACCCAGATGCAAAGCCTATTAGACAACGTTTACATACGATACATCCATGAAAAGTTGTTGCTATTAAATTTGAGGTTGAAAAACTACTAAGAGTAGGATTTATTTATCCAATCCCATTAACAGATTGGGTATCTAATATAGTTCCAATTACCAAAAAAAGGGATTATATGAGTATGTGTCTATTATAGGGATATTAATAAAGCCTGTCCAAAGGACAATTATCCCACCCCCTATATCGACCAAATCATCGATGATTGTGCCAGAAATGAAATGTTTTCATTTATGCATGGATTTCTCGAATATAATCAAATAAACATACTCCCTGCTGATCAGCCAAAAACAACATTCATTTGTCCTTGGGGAACATTTGCTTATTGTAAATTACCTTTTGGAATAAATAATGCTGGTGCAAATTTTTAAAGGGTAATTTCTTATGCTTTTCATGACATTAAACACAGTGTGAAGCCTTATCTAGACGATTTACCTGCTCACTCATTAAATAGGGATGATCATCCTACTCATTTACGAGCAATTGTTATGAGATGTAGGCATTACAAGATTCATTTGAATCCGCATAAGTGTGTTTTATGTGTGAAATATAGAAAATTACTGGGATTTATTGTATCCAAATCTGGCATTTGTGCCGATCCCTCGAAAGTTGGGGCCATCATAAACTTACCTCCTCCTTCTACACTCCGCCAACTCCAAAGTTTGCAAGGGAAAGCAAAATTTCTACGTAGATTTATCTCGACCTATGCTGAGTTGACAAAAGGTTTTACTAGGTTGTTGAAGTAAAATGTTCCTTTTATTCAGGATGAGATTGCTGATCGATATTTATATTCTCTAAAACATGCCTTAACCCGTGCACGTTATTGCATCCACCCAATTACAACCAGGACTAATTTTTATACCTAGGAGCCTCTGATTCCACCATTGGAATGGTTTTAGTTTAAGAGGCTGAATTTCACAATGAGCATGTGATTTATTATCTAAGTAGGAATTTGAATCCAATTGAAACTAAATATTCACATGTGGAGAAATTGGCCTTCGCATCCATTCAAGCTATCCAAAGATTTTATCATTACATATTGTTACGCAAGACAACAGTAATTTCTAATTGCAACCCAATGATGTATATTTTGACAGAAAAATTACTTGGGGGAAAATACTCTAATTGGAATTTTATCCTACAAGAGTTTGATTTGGAATTCAAAAAGTATAAATCAAATAAATCGTTGGTGTTTGCGAAACTTATGTGTGACTTTCCCAATACTGAGACGGAAAATGTGGTAGAACATCCCATTGCAGATGAATTTATGTTTCTTATCAGCACATTATATCCATGGTATGGAGATATCATCATTTATCTTCAAACCCAAACCTTTTGACCTGATCTTTCACGTTCACATTGACGAAATATCCGTTACCAATCCCAGCAATACAACATTGTTGGGGACACACTTTATTGTCGCGGTGCAGATTCTGTTTTTCGATGATGCATAACTCATGAAGAGGGTGAAAGGGTTTTGAATGATTGCCACTCTGGAGCGTGTGGTGGTCATATGTCTAGGTATGCCACAGTCCAAAAGATATTACACACTAGCTATTTTTGGCCGTCATTATTCAAATATTTCATTCTTGCGGTCCAAAAATGCCACAACTGTCAAATATTTGATCGAAAAATGTGTGCACCATTAGCTCCTTTTCATCCCATAATTTTTTTCAGTCATTTTGCAAAATGGTTATTTATTTCATTACATGTAACCCTCACTCAGCCAAGGGGCATGTGTATATTATTCTCGCTGTAGATTACTTTACCAAATGGGCTAAGGCGATGCTTACATTTGCGGCAAATGGAAAGACTGTAGCTACGTTCATATTCAATCATGTGATTGCTCGTTTCGGTGTACCCCAAGCTATTATCACTGACCATGGGAGTCATTTTTGAAATACAATGATGACCGAACTTTTTGATCAACTTGGCTTGCACCATGATAATTCTACGCCATATTACCCGTAGGCTAATGGTTAGGTTGAAACTGTTAACAAAGTTTCAACCACCATAATCAAACGGATTATCGGAATTTACAAATCAAATTGGCATACCATGTTTTTTCGGCATTATGGGCATATCGAACCTTAGCAAAAACTACTACAGGGTTCACTCCTTTTCAATTGCTTTACGATTTAGAAGTTGTGTTACCCATTGAATGCGAAATTCCGTCACTCCAATTACACATAGAGTTACTACTAGCTACCTCTGAAGAGGAAAAACACTTTTTGTACTTAGCACAATCAGATGAGACTCGACCCACCACTGCATTAGTAGCCAAATCTCATAAAAAATTCATTAAATCTCAGTATGATTGAGTGTTACACCTTGTGTTTTTTTAGAAGGTGACCTAGTCTTAGTATATGATTAAGCTTATGATAAGCTAGGAGCTGGGAAATTCAAACCAATGTGGCATGGTCCTTACATTGTCAAGCGAGTGCTTGCCAAAGGGGCTTATGAATTGACTTATTATGATGGGGTCTCTTTAGATAAGCCCATAAATGGTCTTTATCTGAAGAGATATTATGCTTGATTCTTGTGTGAAGATCTCACTTGTATATTAGTTATTTTTGTAGTTAGTGAGCCTTAGATTAGATAGGTATGCCTAGTTTTTACTGTTATCTCTGCTTATCTTGATTACTCTTGATATTGTAGATGTCGACATCCCTTCAAACATACATTGGTTTTGCTGATGGTGCTTGTCGTAGTACACAGAATATTTCTTCTGCAGCTTGGGTTATCTATTCACCCACTGATGAGTTAGTTTCTATGCATGGGGTAAGCCTTGGTCAAACAACTAAGAATATTGCAAAATATAGCACAGTGATTGAATTATTATCTGATGCCATTTCATGTGGTATTCGACGTTTGATCATAAGGTTAGATTCAGAACTCATTGTATTACATTTAAACAGAGTATACACAATTAAAAATCTAGTGTTATTAAGATTATTTTTGAAGGTTCGTCTCTTGGAAAGACAATTTTATCACATTGAATATCAACACATTTCTAGAAATTTAAACACATTAGCTGATGCATTAGCTAATCTTGTTCTAAATAGACATTTGCAACGTTAAATAGTAAACCAAAACAAACATTCGATACATGTTAAACAAGATAGTTAGAGAAAGTAGTAATATCATAGACAGGAGTTTCTTTTTTCAAAAAATATTGCATCATCTGTGATCATAGGTTTAAAACACCTTATGATCTGAAAGATATTGATACAAAAAACAAAATATGTCAGTCCACGATGATCATCCACTATCCGTGGTGATGATCATGGTAGTAGACTATCACACGCTCCACCTTGTGCAGGAATCTCCTAAACTGGCCTGGAACACTAGTAACATGTCTCTAGAGACGAAGAGGAATGCCGTATGTCAATGTCTGAGGGATATCTATAGTAAACCTCTCTAGGTTGTGTTCTATGTCAGTGAGGATTTCTGCTGCCTGATCCCATGGTTGTGCTATGGGCTCTGTTTTCCCCTTTCAAAGTGGCAGATTGTAACTGGCCGTCATGGACCAACATCTGTATTTAAAATTTTGTTATCAGTATTGAATGATTAAAAAAAAAATAAAAATTAAAGTTAAAACACATCAAAATGATTCACTTACCTGATTCATCCCATTGTGCCCTTGGAGGTAAGGACATCCCGAGATCACGTCTAAAGTCTATACCTGCATATGGGAAATCTTCAATTGTGAAGATTTGGTTCTGCAGCCACATAAAATATGCAAGAGTAAAATTAACCACCGTACAACTGTTGCCACCATGGCGGGCCATTAATGCAACCCATATTACCATACGAGGCTCTCTAAGTTCACCACGATCAACATGAATAAGATGAGGGGTGAGGAATGTAATCCTCTCGAAAGAAAAAGAGATGAGGATGGCGCCATACCCAAAGTTTTGCAACTTTGCATTTTTTTCTCTCGTCAGTTTTCCTTTCATATTGGCCAATACCCCTTCACACCAGTTGAAAATGGTGCCTCTGAAACATTCAACTGTAGTCTGCATTTGAGACTTGGTGGCCGCATGTGGAGCCACACTTCCATACAACCAGGTTACTGTGAATGCAATAACTTTAAGATCAAGTCGCAAGATTTTCTTTATATCTATGCGGTTATCTTTGGGATTTGCTTCATCACTACAAAATTCTTGTTTGTAACTAGCAACGGGTAGGCCACCCTGCCTAGCTCCAAACAAATATTTTTTTTCTCCTCTTTTGGATAATCCAGTGAGAAAATAAATATCTTCGAGCTCAAGTTCAAGTTGATGATCACCAATGATGAAACACTGATTTTGAACATCCCACTTGTTCACTAGCCATGTCATCAGTTCCACTTGTGCCCTCATACCTTGAATTGCCTAGAATTTATAAAAACCACAATTTCTAAGTGCACGCATTGTGGCTGGATCATTCATAGCCACATCATTTGTACCTTCATGATTGCGTTCTCTCCACTCTAGCATGGTGGAATGATCTACAAATGGATGCATTCGAAGATTAGAAGCTTTTAGAGAGTAAAAAGTTAACCATTTTTGTGAGAAAATATCAATTTTAATTTGGTCACAGCGCCTTTGTAGTTTTCGTGTAGAGACAATGCGGACGTCTGCACACACTCTACATGAAAACCACAGTAGCTCGATAATTTTCCTTTAAGAAGATTATTGGGGTCCACAGGTAATGCATATGTGACCCATGAACCCCTGAGGGTAGAATTTTTAATATATTTTCTCCTCAAAAAATGATTTTAAAACCTAAAAAGAGAATTCAATTGGATAGAAATGAAGAGAATAGATTTTTGGATTACATGGTTCTGACGAATCTCAATTTGAGCAGTCGGTTCGCCCGTTATCAACTCTAGAATTGTTTCTGCCAAAAGCTCTCAATTTACAACTTTGAAGACAAAAGGTGAAAATGACTTTGTTAAACTTATTTTTATAATATTTTTTGAATGAATAAAATATTATATTTGATTTATTTTCAACTTTAAAAAGTGATTTTTCAATGTTTTTACTTATTGGAAATAGGTATGTTTAATCTTTCGAATTTTTTGTGCAGAATACAAATTTCCTTGGTGAAATGAATTATTTTGATGATGAGTACACTTTTATCACTTTATCAGGCTCTTGAAAATTACAAAAAAGAAAAACTCTGGAGTTCTCTTTTAAGCCCTTTTACGACTCTCTAAACATGAAAATATCGTCAAGTACTTGATTATTTGAACTTGTTAAAGGAAATGAACAATCATCCTTTTAGTATAAGTTTACCCCTTTTTCGGACTGAAATGGACTATTTACGAAAAAGGTATACATTGACTAATCATGGTCAATAGAGTTCTCTCCTATATTATTTTATCCTTTTTTAGGCTTGAGAGACTAAATTTATGAAAAATTACAACCACAAAGTTTTCTTAAGTTTTCCTTCTGACTCTCTAAAATTGAAAAATATCGAGTTTCATCTATACTGGACTCGTTAAAACTTAACAGTAAATGTGATCCAGATTTATGTAGGAACACAATAAAATTTAGAAATAGACATAAACATATAGATGTAGTAGAAACAATACTTCATTTCATTAATAACAAATCACTGAAATATGCTTACAAACATAATGGAAATAAAAATAGCTAGGGTGTTGGTAGCATATCTTTGAGAAAAGATGTGGCGGCTATAGACCTCTGAAATATGTTAAAAGGAGGCTCGAGGGCCTATTTATTATTGAGAAACAATGGAAAACTCCAAACATCCAAAAACCTAACCCTAGGAGATGAAGCACCAAAACTATGGGCCCCGTTTGAGTAAACTAGTGTTTTAGCTTCCTGAGGACATAACTTTGACATACGATCTTTGTTTGACACGCTCAATAGCTCATTAGAAAGATCTATCCAAGGAATAAAAATTTTGATGCAAGAAAGATAGGCTTTGTCGCTCTCATTTTTCCCAAAAAACGCCGTTTAGGGCCTCAAAACGGCTCCAGGAGTTCAGGACCCGAAAAACCGTCAAAAATAGTAAGCTGTGCCGAAACTGAAAAATTGAAAGAGACAATGGTGGGGCTCCAAGTGGAATAGGTGGGTGGCCACCAATATCCACATGGATCAAAAGGACCTGTTAATTAAAAACAAGAATGAACCATTCCTTCTTAGGGTTCGATTTTAATACTAAGTTGGACTCATTCGAAGGATGAGCTTACACAACAAGAAAATGTTATCCTCCTCAAGCTTGTCAAAAATAAAGAGGTACTTGCCAGAAATGATGGGGGAAAAGAAAGAAAATGAATCCAGTTGTCACCCTTGTTTTGAAAAGAAGTATACCACTCTTGAACATGACACTTTTTTGTCACACTTGTACCTGGGTTGGGAAAATCATTTGTCTAACAATTAATCAAACCACATTGAAAGTCCTCAACCAGTTTCTTGGTATTAGCTTTAGTTCAATTGTTACCAAAACATCTGCAACGTCATTATGTGTTCAAGAGATAGTTCAAATAAAATCATTCATTTCAAACATTTGTCTCCATTCGCGTTGACCATCTCAGAGTCAGTCCCTGCTAAAAATTTCTTCAAAACTTGATCTAATGGTTTCGTTTCATAGGCTTTCCTACGATAGGTCATTTTATATCAACGACAGCTCATCATCTAAAAATTTGATCTAGAATCCTATCAGTACCTTGGGATTTGCATGCCCTAATGGCAGATTTCTCACTTTTGACGATAGGTTGCATCATTGACCTTCGATCGAATGATTCTGTGAAGTCTTCGACTGCAAAACATTTATTCACACTTCATGGATTGTATTGAGTGCTTTGAGATCCATTGTCATTATTGGTGGTTTCTCTCACACTTGTTAACAGTTCACATCAGAGACTGGTAATCAAGTGGTTTCTACCATGTTCGACTTCGACACAATAAATCACATGGATAGAATCATACTAGTTCTGAAAGCAGAAATCAAGACCCTCGATCTAGTTTCCACCATCCAGGCTGCAAGGATTTTTATTATTCATGATACAATAGAGTACTTATGATAGATGGCTGCGTCCATGCTGTGTCTACTATTGATGTAATTTTAAAATCGTTTATATACCAGAACATGTAGTTAATTTTGATCTGAGTATGGGAATGCTTACCTCAATGATGATATACATATCTATGTTTTCCTTGAATTTTTTTGCAGGTTTTCAACCAGTATGTCCGCAATCCAATCCTCGGAAAGATAAAGCACTTCACTCTTCAGAACTACCTCAGACTTCACACTTTAGGGGGGAATATGTTACACATTATTTTTTCACCATGAAATTTGACTGTTAATATATGTTCATCATTACCTGTATTATGCTCCCTTAGAAGTCTAAAACCCCAATGTTCCTAAACCAAGTCCTGGAATTGGAGAAAAACTCATTAAAACCCTAAAAATAATAACTCCGCATTTTTCCTAGCCTTTGCCTACGGATCCACAGATATTTGCTCTATAGCCTGTGACACATCCTGCATGTTTTGCTAATAAAACCTGTGGACCCTCGTAAACAGTCAAATAAAGGTAAAAGTAAGTTCTAGAAGCCCAGATGGACGAATATTCTCCCAACTGGAAGCTTCTAGAAACACATTTAGTTCGAGCTTTATCCTATACTCATGAACTCTATCCCTTCACTCATGGAGCTTATCCCTTGGTCTATGGAGCTCAAATCTCTTCATGAGAGGAATCCATACCCCTCTTCATGGAACTGTAACTTCTTCCATTTCCCTATAAATTGAGCTCATGTTTTAGTCTCAAGGGTAGAGACACATATGTCATAATTGATGAATAATTCTTAAGAGAGCATACTCTCTATACTAGCCATTTTTGATATGAGAATGATCACACATTCATGTCCATAAATTTATGCTAGTTCGGAGAGAAGAAGGCTTGTCAATATGAGAGAAAACAATTGTTCAGGACCCCGGAAGAACTTGTCTAACATCAAGGTGAAAAGTTGTAAGGTTACTTCTTATTATACAAGTTAATACAAATCGATTCTATTTTCTCATTGAATTATTCATGTATCTATTTGAGTATTTCAATTCTTGGATTCCTTGATCACTCAGATGGATTAGTGTTTTCTCAATTATTAAATCTTGTAGGTGCTTTTAATCCTTTTATCTGTCTTTGATTGCAAGTTCCACATGCTGAAGTGACCTTTATTGGAGCGACTTGATAGAAGATTTTAGCAAGTGTTGGACTTTAGGTAGGGGTATGTCCTCCTACTTTGTTATTAATAATTCTAAATCGCAAATGATCTAGAGAAAATGGTTTGCATTTGGTTGTTTGTTTGTTGATATCTTTAGGATACTAGGGAGATCGTTATTTTCCGCAAGAAGGATTTATCCGCATAACAAATATGGCATACAAATTGGAGCTTCCTTCTTCTTCGCGAGTTCATCCAGTTTTCCATTTTTCATGCTTAAAGAAGGTTATAGGTGACAAAATTCCAGTTCAAACAATATTACCAGAACTTGATGAGGAAGGAAAAATCATATTGGAACCTAAAACAGTCACGGAAACAAGAACTCGACAACTATGAAATCGATCAATTTCAGAGTATCTCATCAAGTGCAATAACTTACCCACTGAAGATTCTACATGGGAGGATGAGAATTTTATACAGAAGCATCTAGAGCTACTCAAGCGTTGAGGACAACAATTTTTGAAGGAGATGGGCATGTTAGGTCCCCATATTACTAGTGTAGTCCCTTATTTTTATTAGTGTATCCCCCTTATTGTTTTTGTTGTGCCCCTATAACCCCCATATTGTTATTATTGTTTTCTTACATTATTATTGTTAGGTCAGCTAGGATTATATTGTGACCCCATGGACCCATATATATAGAAGCAGGTTTTGTCATTTGTATCATCCAAGAATTGTTCATTTATATAATGTATTGGAGGTTGCCCCCTCGAAGTGGCTAGTTTCTAAGGCATTGATCTCTCTTCTCTTCTATTTTTGGAGCTGGTTTCACAAGATGGAATCAGCTGCAGAATCAGATTCTGTTTGCAAAAACATCAAAATCATGTAGCTGATGCAAATATTAGGAAAATAATAAATAACATTAGTAACATATGAAAGATGAGAAAGTTATAGACCTTTCAAGCTTGGAATCCATTGATTTGATGCCCATTTATGGTTATGATGGTCAAAATAGGTGAAAAGGGATTGTAAAAAAGAAACAATTATGAGGCTCAACACTAGGATGGAAAAACCTGTGTTTTCATCTTGGGGTGTGGTTTCTTCTTCAGGATCATCAGCCTCTTCCTCAAAATTCCCTAAATTTTGATCCTCAAGGAGTTAGTAACTATCGTTTTCATGTTATGCATCCATTGCAGACATGTATTTTCAGAATGGGAGGTTTGGTGAAAGGTGCAGAAATTGTCTTTACCAATCTCCTCAACCTTGAAGTTTTCATTGGAGCTCTAAGATGACCATGCGAGAGTGTTGTTGATATTCCTAAAAATTGGTTTCAGCTACCTATTACTCGAGGAGGTATCACTATTTTTTCTCTTCAAATCTGAGACCTCATTCGTTATTTGTTTCAAGGATTTGGTTGTACTTTTGAAATCATGAGGATCTCGCTTGAGTTGGACAGTAATATTTTGGAGCTCCTAAGGGCTTGGGGTACTTCTTCAAGCTATGAGTTACCATAGGGTGAGTGGTTAACATTCCCCTATAGGTGCTCTATGTACAGGGTGAGTGGTTCACCTTCCTCTCTCATATGCCATGCTGGTGGACATGTGTGTAGGGTGTGTGGTTCACCTTCCCCTACGATTGATGACATATGCATAGGATGAGTGGTTCACCTTCTCCTGCAGATGCTCGAGCATACATCCTACCCATGTAGTACGAGACTCATGGGAAGTACCTCTCATTTGGCCAAGGAGTTGGGAAAAGTGGATTGAGACCATAGCACTATAGATGGATGCATCGTGTACTTTCATACTCCCTATGTATAGGATGCACAATGTTCAACAACTTGATCTAGGATCGAATCTAATTGGGATTCTACCCTTTGACTGAATTTCATTAGTAGAGAGTGGGAAGGTTTTGTGACTCACTCTCTATCAAATTTTCATCATTATTACATCAATGTTTAATAGAGTTGAGATGATATGCATAGATGGTACATGATGACATGTTGGAATTTTTTGGCAAGTAAAATGGGGAATTTCTTGCAACACTAAGGAAAAAATTATGGTCACCACACAAGGCTAAATTTTGGAGTCATAAAGATCTAGTATGCAAGCCAAATTAACAAGGAAGAAGAACTAATCACAATGAAGTAGAAAATAGTTGTAATTCACCATCATTATCTCACTCATGTCAACCTAGGGTTTCTGTAGTAGAGGCCAAAAACTGCAGTCCTAAAGTAGCAAGTTGAAATTCTAAAAAAGGTCAAAATGTGAAGCATTGGAGTAACTTTTACTAGCGTTGACTTTGTGGAAGAGAAGCTCATCAAAGTATATGTTCACTTATTCTTAGAGGGGTCTTTTTAAAGAGGCATAGGTCTTGGAATTTTTCATTTGAAGATTATACAAGAAGAGAAGAGTTCTTGTGGGTTTTCCTCCCAAGATAAGAGGTTTTGGCCCTAGCTTGCAAGTTATATTTGTGTCCTCAGCTCTGGAATACCTGCAAAATGCCATAGTATTTTGTTAATTCATATTTGAAGGCATACATACAAATTCCTCATCTTCAACTTGCATAGGCCTCCCATACCAGTTTTCCTCCTTGCCCAAAACCAATTTTTTCCTATCAAAACAAAGTTGAACACATATTTTGGCCCTAATTCTACATTGCAAAAGGCAGATCAGACCCCAAAAAATGTGTTATGATTGTGAGGAGTGGTAGGGGACTCCCACATCTTGCTGAGGCTCTAATATGAAAATATAAACCACTGAAAATGATGAGTAAGGTTAGACCACCTACTCACAGATCCCGATTCTGATGGTCATTTTTTCTGCTATGATCATCACAACATTTAGGGCCTTCCCCTTTTGTCCAAAATATTCACAACTCAGTTAGAAAATGAATTATATTTGGAGGGAAAACACGCTTTTATAGGGAAACCCCTAGTTTTTTCTATTTCCCATTGCGACCAAACCATAGCTCAATTTGAAAAACTATCAGAACCATTGGAAATATCTCGCCGAGTTCTATAATGGGTCTTCAATTATTTTTAGAAATTCGACACTTCACTGGGAAGCCATTTTTTCCACAAAGTTTCACTTTGCCGCAAAGTCAAACTGAATTTATTCATATGAGCTACTTATACTTTGATTCCACTTTTCCTTGGCACCTGTCATCTCATGTGTCAATTTTCGTCATGGGTAAGCCTTATTTACTCATGATTTTTATGGTCCCCCTCGGCCTATCTTGTGTGGCAACATCATCGAGTCACCCTTATTCAAAGCCTCCGAATCTTGATATGAGTCACCCTTACATTCATGGAGTCTGTTATGTGTCCCATTGTGTCATGTTACAATGTTTCATCCATCTTTGCAACACATTCATCCGTGATGCAACAAAAAACTACATATTACATAAACAGTTAAAAGATTTTCAACCGCAGACTTCACAACAGAAAAACAAAATCGCAACCACAATATAATATATATCACATAATGCCGAAAACCGTTAGCGCAAATCTGTCGGCACATACTCCAACCTGCATTGTAGTCAAATTTTCTTTTCACAAATCACAACATATACATTTCACAATTCGTGACATTTAACATTTCGCAATTCACCATAACACTTATCTCTTGTGAAGTGCGAAATGGCGCTCAGTCGACATGCGTCCTCCTAATTTTGCATCGCAACTATTCCATTTTATCTGTGAATTCTCTCATAGTAAACGATAATAAGTGCGATGTGCGATATCGCTCAGACCTCATTCACCACATGTCTCGTCCTCATCGCATCGTGATTTAAACTGTTTAACTTGCGGAATCTTCATATGTAATTTAAACAATTTTCGTTGCAATGTTGCACAGTCTCTCCAGTTGCGACTTAAACTCTCCACCAATGATCTGTTCTTAGATCCAATGATTCTCCCGTTTAGTCGTCCTTCACTCTGATATTTATCTGTGGAATTTTCATTTAAATAAATTTGTATCTGCTATGCTCTTTCTATGGCGAAGCTCATAGGAACTTCATCCCTTACACTCACGCACACCATTTATCAATTTATAGGAAAGAATGTACATGTAAACAACACAAAAACATGCAAATACGAAGAATTCCATATATCAATAGCAATACACAAATTCACTTATATTCAGAACTCAATTACAAGCCAAGGCCTCACGACCTGAATCACACTAAAGCCCCTACGACTACATTCCTCACTCTCTCTATATTCTCACACAACATAGAGTCAATTTATAAAGAGATTACAATGGGAGTGGATCACTTACGATCCATAAGATCCTCCCAAAATCGCACAACCAACCCTAAATCTCTCTATTTGCATACATGCAAGATAATTACATTTAATCAAGTCTTCTAGAGACTTATCAATTCCATCAATTTAGCTTTGTTTTAAACATAATTTTCCCCATTTTACAATGATTTTCCACGTTTCACCCTTCATAGCATTGAATTTGAATTATGGTTCAATGCTCCTGCATCAGACTCCCAAGGTACAAAACTTTCTATGACCTTCTGGTCATATGACTCCTTCATCCCTCAGCAATTCTACCCACATCCTCTATGGAATTGCCTTTATGATCTTTCTATGAGTTGCAACAAAATCTTTGCAGTAGCAAGTCCTCCTTGCTACACGATACCTTACCAAAATTCTCTCCTCTGAGCTCAGTCTTTCGGCATCTCTCTAGTTCTCTCTTATTTAGAACCATTTGAGCACTCCTGGCTCTAGGCTGTTGCAATATTCTCCCATTCTTCTGCTACCTTCAAAACAATATAAATACCATATGCCTACCAGTCTTCAACAAAACTGTACATCTTCTTGCTTCACACGCAAAATATTTGTCGCAGGAAACTTTTCCCTGCTCTCATACCACTTTGATGCAGAAAAAAACTACATATTACATAAACCCGTGTGCACCTATGGGTTATGGTCCCACATAAAAATTCAGAAGCTTTTCAACTGTGGGCTTCTCAACAAAAAAATGAAATCGAAACCAGAATATAATATATATTGAACAATGCTGAAAAGCCTTAGCATAGATCTGTCGGCACACACTCCAACCCGCATCACAGTCAAAGATTCTCTTCGCAAATCGAAACATATGCATTTCAAAATTCATGACATTTGACATTTCGCCATTTTCCATAACACTTATCTCTTGCGAAGTGCGAAATGGCGTTGAACCGACATGCGTCCTCTCGATTTCGCATCGCAACTATTTCATTTTATCTTTGAATTCTCTAATAGTAAATGCTAATTAGTGTGATGTGAAATATCACTCGGACCTTAGCCACCACATGTTTCATCCTCATCACATCGTAATTTAAATCGTTTAACTTGCGAAATCTTCATATGTAATTTAAACAATTGCCATTGCAATGTTGCACAGTCTCTGCGGTTGCGACTTAAACTCTCCGCCATTGATTTTTTCTTAGATCTAACGATTCTCCCATTCACTCATCCTTCACTTTGATAGTTATCTGTGAAGTTTTCATTTAAATAAATCTCTCTTTGCCATACTTTGTCTACGACAAAGTTCATAGGAAATTCATCCCTTACACTCACGCACACCATTTATCAATTAATATAAAAGAATGTATATGTAAACAACACAGAAACAAGCAAATACAAAAAATTCTAGATACTGATAGCAATACACAAATTCAGTTATATTCAGAACTCAATTACAAGCTAAGGCCTCACGGCTTGAATCACACTAAAGCTGCTACGACTACATTGCCCACTCACCCTATATCTCACACAACACATACTCACTTTATAAAGATATTAGAAAGGGAGTGGATCACTTACGATCCATAATTTCCTCCCACAATCGCTCAACCAACCCTAAATCTCTCTATTCGCATACATGATAGATAATTACATTTAATCAAGTCTTCTAGAGACTTATCAATTCCATCAATTTAGCTATGTTTTAAACATAATTTGGCTCGGTTTACAATTATTTTCCACATTTCACCCTTCATAGAATTGAATTTGGATTATGGTTCAATGCTCCTGCATTAGACTCGTAAGGTATAAATTTTTTTATGACGTCTTGGTCATATGCCTCCTTCATCCCTCAACAATTCTACCCACATCCTCTGTGGAATTTCCTTTATGATATTTCTATGAGATACAAAAAAACCTCTGCAGTAACAAGTCCTCCTTGCTACACGATACCTCACCAATATTCTCTCCTCTAAGCTTAGTCTTTCGGCAGCTCTCTGGTTCTCTCTTCTCTGGAACCATTTGAGCACTCTTGGCTCTAGGTTGTTGTTGATCAGGAGATCTGTCCAAGTGAAGAAATTGCTCAAAAATGGAAGTTCTCATAAATGGGTTCAATCTAATCGAATGGAAAGGACTCATCACTGCAATTCTGGCGCTGTGAACAATTATCAAAACTGAGCTCATATGTGAAAGTTATTGAGGTTTGCAATTGCCTAGTAAACTCCAAAAAAAAGACTGTTTGACTCAGTTTGAATTTATGAATTTTTTTGAAAAAAATATATATATATTTGGGAAATTTTTGTATTAAAGTTTGTTGGCCTATTAGCGGGTGCCACGTGGCCTGCCCAGAGGCTACCACATGGCCCTAGGCTGGAACCCAAATACTATGGAAAAATTATGTTTGGAGGGCGAGGGGTTAGCGCATGCACGCCTTACCAAATGGGATGGTAGTGGTTCTTACAAAGGTATGTAAGCCATACCTATTTGAACTTTTAAATTGAAATTGGCAGAGAGGAAAAGCGCTAGCCTCTCAGGGCTAACCCCGACTGCATGGGACCGTGTCACAAGATCTAGGTGCTAAACTCTAACCATGCGAAAAATAGTTCCGGGACTCATGTGACAACACAAATATAAAAGTTATGGTAACGGTTTCAAAACCGTTAGGGAAACGGTTAAGACGACGGTCTAAATAGAGGCGGTCACATGTGACCACATAACTACGCCCGCCCAACATTTAATACCACTCCAAAAAGTTCCAACGTTTTTGGCGCGCTCAATCAAATTCGATGGTAGTTTCCAGATTAGTCGAGTTAACTAGAGTTTCTCAAGTTTTAGAGGAGGTTTTTTAGTGCCACTGGGCAAAAATTTGTTTTGGTCATAACTTTCTCAATTTTCGACCAAAAAAGATGAAATTTTAGTCATTTTTGGCTTTCTTCGACCTTCTGGAGAGTTTGGAATAGGTTTCAAAGTGAACAACAGTGTTTTACAGAAAATTTTGATTCAGGGAAGAGGAAAGAGCCATCAGGGCCATCATGGAGATGGAGCTATATTTGGTTGTACTTCACTGTAGTACGAGACTCCTACCCATGTAGTACGAGACTCATGGAAAGTACCTCTCATTTGGCCAAGGAGTTGGGAAAAGTGGATTGAGACCATAGCGCTACATATGGATGCATCGTGTACTTTCATACTCCCTATGTATAGGATGCACAATTTTCAACAACTTGATCTAGGATCAAATCTAATTGGGATTCTACCCTTTGACTGAATTTCATTAGTAGAGAGTGGGAAGGTTTCGTGACTCATTCTCTATCAATTTTTCATCATTATTACATAAATGTTTAGCAGAGTTGAGATGATATGCATAGATAGTACATGATGACATGTTGGAATTTTTTGGCAAGTAAAATGGGGAATTTCTTGCAACACTAAGGAAAAAATTATGGTCACTACACAAGGCAAAATTTTGGAGTCATAAAGATCTAGTATGCAAGCCGAATTAACAAGGAAGAAGAACTAATCCCAACAAAGTAGAAAATAGTTGTAATTCACCATCATTATCTCACTCGTGTCAACCTAGGGTTTTTGTAGTAGAGGCAAAAAACTGTAGTCCTAAAGTAGCAAGATGAAATTCTAAAAAAGGTCAAAATGTGAAGCATTGGAGCAACTTTTACTAGCGTTGACTTTGTGGAAGAGAGGCTCATCAAAGTAGATGTTCACTTGTTCTTAGAGGGGTCTTTTTAAAGAGGCACAGGTCTTGGAATTTTTCATTTGAAGATTATATAAGAAGAGAAGAGTTCTTGTGGGTTTTCCTCTCAAGATAAGAGGTTTTGGCCCTAGCTTGCAAGTTATATTTGTGTCCTCTTGTCTATTTGACCTTTATAGGTTGGTAGTTGTTTGATGATAATATCACAATAATAACCAAGTGAAAAAGGAAACTAATAATAAGTAAATCAAGTTATGCAAAAGAACATCACAAGAAATTATCCAAATAAGAGAAATACTTGAATATAGAATTCCTTGATTTCTCAACAAGATGTAGGGGAAACAATAGAGAAAACATAAAAATAATTTTATATTTTCTCTATTATTTCCCCAACTCCCTTCTAGCAAGGTATTATGATAGGGATGGGTAAAAATAATAGAGAAAATATAAAACTTAGAGTGGGTAACATAAATAATAGAGAAACGTAAGAGGTATAATATTTAAGTATTGAGGGGTTTCAACAGTGCATTACATTAAATATCAATTTTTGGGATTCAACTGCTTTAGGTAATTCATTCGACTATGGCCATTTCCATGACAGGTAGTCATAAGTGACTAATTTCTCATGATTTTTGAATAGTCCACTTACCACTCATTGCATCCGGTGATGCTAATAGGGTTGAAGAAGTGAGATTGAAACTAGTGAAATGAATTAAATAGCATTAATCATCACTTCCAGGGCTTGTACCCAATAAAGAGGACTTCCAGGGAGGTCACCAGTCCTCGAGATCAAACACGCCTTTCATTTTCTTTATTATTTCACTCACACACATTTTTGTTTGTTTTTTTTCTTTTTTCCTTTAAAAAATCTTGAAATACGATGATACTATAAAAAGAACCATAAAATCACTACTGTTTTCTTTTTGTCATTCTACCTTTAAAAAATATTGAAATAGGAAGAGACTAAAAAAAACAGAAAACCATAAAATAACTAACATAATAAATAAATAGGAAATAGAAAAAGAAATGATGATGGTGAACCTTAGTAGGGAGTTCAAAAATTGTTCATCCAAAAACTGATGTGATCTATTCTCAAGAGTTTTATTTGATAATCATGAATCAACGAAGTCTCAACTCTAAGAATATATGTTTTTTTAATATTATTTATTCTACATTTTTATGTTTTTTTCACATCAAATTTCCCCACAACTTCCTCAATTTGAAGGAAAATAAATGGAAATATTTTGATTTATACAATGTGGACCTTCTATGGATTTATTTATACATTTATTGCCCCACTCTTAGGGAGGTGAGAGGAAGAATATTTCAAATGTATTAAACCTTTACCTTCAAAACATCTAATTTTATTTAAAATTTGTAAATTCTTGGACCATAATACCAAATAGGGAACCCCCTACCACTTCTAGGCACTAACTTTTTAACCAAAAACTTAGGAACTTTTAGTCTTCCCCACCAAAAAATTGATATTTTTTTATATCATTTCTTGTACTCTAAAAAAACGTATAAAACATAATTTTAAAAAAAATTAATTTTTTTATATTATTTGTTTTAATTTCTTATATTTTTTTACATTATGTTTGCCCACCTCATCATATTTAAAAATATGTTTTTTATATTATTGATCTTAATTTCTTATATTTTTTCATATTATTTTTGCGAACCCTATCATCAATATGAAAAAACATTATTGAAAATTTAAAAAAGTATATATATTTCTTTTTATATTTTTTATCCCACTTATTATATTTTTGACATTATTTTTGCCCACCTTATCCTAATATGAAGGAATATCACTAAAAATATTTTGATTTATTAAATCTGGACCTTCTATAAGTTTATTTTTAATTATATTTCCCCACTCAGAGAGAATATTTCAAGCTCATCAAAACCCCTTTACCTTCCAGACATTTAATTTAATTTAAAATTTGGAAATTGTGAGACCACGATACGAAATAGTGAACACTTCTACACAACGTTTAACAACTCTCACCCACGAACTTTTCAACTAAAATCTTATGAACTTTTAGTTTTCCCTACCAACATGTAAAACCGACGTTTAGTAAACATAATTGATTATCCATATACGCAGCACTATAAGTTTGCTACACTGCCCTTGTAGCCTACTCATTAAAATAAAGATTCAATTTATATCAATCAACAATCTTCGCCTTTGATTTGAATTGATCCTGTTGAACTGTAAATATGGAAATGCAAAAAGAGGTTCTGCTTGCTTCAATATGGGAAAAATCGTCAGAGGACTTTAGAACCGAAATATTTGCTCGGTTGCCGGTGGAGTTAGCGTATAATTATCGCAAAATCTGTAAGCAATGGAACGACTTTCTGTCGTCAAACTACTTTCTAACAAAGTGGGGTGAGGTTCAGGCTCCTCTCAACAGTAAGCAGCCACGGCTAGTTTTGTTGAACACGAATCATAAATTGCCAGGTGTGTCTTTCTGTTTCTACTCACGCACATGGATTAACTCCTCCTTCACCTTGTCTTTCTTAGAAGAGGAGAGTATCTACTGCAAAGCGTCCGCCGCAGGACTGCTGTTGCTCGGCTCATGCAACCGCAGAATGCGTTGGAGGCTGTGCAACCCTTATACACGAACCATCATTGACATTCCAGCCCCACAATCAAGCCACCACTCTGATTGCCTGGCAGTCAATAAGAAACGACGTGGAGCAGTTATAGCTATTGGAGACTCCTTCGATGCAAATGGAGTGTTCCAAAGACATATGCTCCAAATTTACGAACCTTCTCGAAAGAGATGGAATATCGCGGGATACTTTCCGGAAAAATTAAAATTGAATACATACCATCAGCTTATTTACTACAACGGAGCATTCTACACTTGCTATGAAGAAAACATCGCGTGTTTCACCATTTCATTACAGGAAAACGGTTTCATTCCTATTCCTATTCCTGTGCATTTTGTGCCATTGCCTGAAATAGTGCAGAATACGAATGAGCTCTTCTGGTCTTCGCTACAGATAATCAAATGTGGTTCGCGTCTACTATTAGTCGCAGCCAAAAGGATTCCCATCCACGTTGAACAAGTTGGCGGGGAGGGAGAGGGCAATGTGGTTGTTCTGTGGGAGTTGATTAATACAGAGGAGGGCAACGAATGGGTGGAGATTGCACAGATGCCTTCTTTCCTACTCAGGGAATGGACGAATCAACAATTGATGGATCATGAATTCCATTTATTTGATAATTGGGAAATTGTAGTGCATTTTCTATGGAGATGTTGCATAGGGGTGGGAGATCACGTGTGTTTTGTACCCCGTTGTGTCGTATCATCACCGGTGGTGAAGGTGGTGGTCTACAATGTAAGTGATAACACGTGGGATTGGCTTCCTCACTTTCCCAAAAGCTATTTCGGCCATGGTGAAGATCTCGCGAAGCACAGTATATTATACAAAGCCATAGCCTTTGAACCAAGCCCGCATATACAGGTCAAGTAAAACAGTTTATTTCAAATAAGCTTGGTTCAGAATTTCGTAGAATAGATGGGATAACGTTCGTTCCTTTAGGATCACAATGGTTTGGATTTTGATCCACAATGGTTTCCTCTTTCACGAATATTTCACCTCCGACTGAATACAGCTGCTTTAGTTTCTTTAGTGTCTTGTTCTAGTTGTTTCGAACTAAGATGACCAAAATATTTGGTTTCCTACTGGCAGGTTGAGGTCTAGTTTTGTATCTTTTGCACGACTTTATTAATAGAAAATCGAAGGTACCACCTAAGCTTACAAAAAAAAAAAAAACTGTCACATCAAAATTAAGGTTAATTGATTGTGTTGTTGTAATGGTCATGCTTTAATTGAATTTTTTTTTATTGTTAATTGTTTGTATTATTACAGGTGTTATTGTTTTAATTGATTTTTTTATTATGTTGGGTTGGAATATTAGTTGTTTGTAGTATTTTTTTAATTGATGTATTATTATGTTATGTTTTTTGTTAAATTAAGATTTGATGTATTTAATAAAATTATTGTTATTTTTTTTTTTAATTTATGTAGAGGAGAATTAATTTGGAAAAAGAATATCATTATGATAGATATTTTGTATGGTTGAAATGTTATATCACTTTAATTTAAAGATAGTTATGTGATAGATTCTATTTTAATTTAAAGATAGTTATATGATACTGTTTTTGAAAAAAGACAAAGGAAAAAAAATTAATGAATAAGGTTTTCTTTATTGTAATATTTAAAAAGTTTTATTAATTGTATTTCTAAAATCTAGAAAACAAGGGTAGACGCATAATTTAATAGAGGCCTCTAAAAACATAAATCTCATTGTATCCTCGTGACTTGAGGATATATCGTTTGTCCAAAGAAAGAAAGTAAATAACTCCATGTTGTTCTTTTGCCTAGCCTTCCTTTGGTAGCTTTCCTTGTTGTATTTATAACATTAGGGAGTTGTACCTTTTGAATCTTCCATTATGTTGTTGGGATTGTATCTCCCATTTAGCAAGTTCTAGGTGGTGTTCATTATTATATTACTCTTAGTGCTGAAAGGCTTATGCACTCCAACAAATTCGCAATATGTTAACATTATACTTCACAATTATTATGGAAATAGAATCTTATTTGAAAGTTTATCTATTGAAACATAAATGTCATATTTCTTTCCATACAACTAGAAGTGGGTTACTATTTTTAGTTAAAATTATATCTCATACCAATGATGAATATTTTGTTGAAAGGATGACTATTAGGTTGAAAGTTTATCTTTTGAAAATTAAATGTCTAATTTCTTTCGATACTAGTAGAAGTTAGTTACCTTTTTTGGTTGAAACTATATCTCATACCAAGGATGATTATAACAAATAAGAAGCTACCTTGAGGCTATAACAGATCTCATAAACTTGATGTTAAAATCATATTGATACTACCCAAAAATATTTTTGTAGGGTTTCATTAAGGAAAACAAATCATCTAGTTTCACAACTTAAAAACATAGTTTTTCCAACCTCGAAGAATTTATATAATTTGAATGCATTTGATGTTATCATGAGTGTCAATTCTCCATATGTTTTTGAAATTTTCACATAAGGTTTCATACTTTGTTTCGCCAATCTTGGTCCCACTAGTAAAAATAGTCTCGTGAGCTTATTCCTCCACTTTTTCCACTCCAAATGCATCGAGATGGATGACAAACAATATAATGATCGAATTTGGATCAAACCTCCCTATTTTGGGAGCCTTTTGTTACCCAAAATCTTTTAGTGAATGAGGCAATGAAATTTTTCCTCCACCTTATCTTTGGTGTACCATTTAGCTTTTCCTCAAAGTTTTCGCATCAACCCAGTGTTCCAAAGGTCATGATGTTCATGTCTTGTAGCTCTGGACCTCTTCTCCAAAATTGTATCTTTATTCAACTTTGTCTCACCATTTGGTGCCAAATCCTCGACATAAGGCGCGACATGTTCCTCTTCGTGATCTATCATGGAAGGATTGTATAGTTTCAAAATATCTACATTCACAATTGAGTAAATGCACATATATCGTCGTAAACTAAGTTGATAGTAATTATCATCCACCTTAGCCAGTATCTCAAAGGGACCATATGTAAGAGCCTTGATTTTCTTACCAGACCCTTACAACCTCTCTTTGTTCAATTGTATCCATAATTGTCTCCCACCTTGAATGACTTCTTTGTTTTGTGTTCATCATGTATAGCCTTATACTTCTACTCCAAATTTTGTATTGTTTCTTGTAAGTGTAGATGGAATCACCCAATCTTCTCTATAAATTTTTCATCCCTTAAAGAGTCTCATTTAATATCTTCCCTCACTCCTCCTTCTGCCCATATGCAATCTCCAAAGGTGAATGTGGAAAATATCTAAAACAAGTTTCAAAAAGGGACTTTCCTATAGAAGTGTGGACTTCTCTATTATAAGAATGTTATATATATACCATAATTTCATCCCATGTATTCATATGCTTATTTTTGTATGCCTATAGAAACTCCTCGTTGTTTTTTTTGCTTCTTAGTACACCCATCTAGGGTTGTGTTGTGTCTTATTGACTCCTCTACCGACTTAATTCCTCTTAAAAACAACAAAACATACTTCTTGTTTGAACTTATCAATTTCTTCGCTTGGTTGGCACTTACTAGAGAATTTTTTATTTGCCTTTTTTTGCATTGATGATGATCGATTTTCCATCCTTGATGAGTCGGTACTGGTTAGCTCTCCTCATGAATATTGCATTATGCATGTACATGTATGGAATCCCAAACACTACTTCACATACTCCAAGGGGAACCACATTCATATTTGCTTCATCAATAAAATTAGCACTCGTGGAAAATCTATTTTTGCATTGTTTTGTTACTTTTAGCTCTCCATCCTTATTTACCCATCGCAATGGATATGGGTTTGGATGATCATGAACTTCTAGCCACAACTTCTTCACTAGCCCTGTTGCAATGAGTTTTGCCTGCGATCCCAAGTCAAACAGAGCATCAATCTTTTTCTTCATGACTTGTATCTTTATACATAAGAGTTTGGTCATTTATTTCTCTTCATGTTGTTGAAAGATACTCGAACTCACCTCCTTCTACACTGACATACAAAAAATCTTCTCATCCACATTTGAGGATATTTCAACTTGGTTGCTCAAATCAGTCGCCATGAAATTCTTCTTCTAATTATCTTTCTTGTTTTTCTCCAGTTTAGCTTTGCATGAAACTTCCAACATTTTTCCTCTGTATGGCCATCGATATTGTATTGGTTGAGTTGTTGCTAGGATATTTGTCGGTCATGATTAGTGTTTTACAATTTCTGGCCTTGTCGATCTAGATCCATGCAATCTCCACAAAATACCCAAAGAAACCTAGTATGATACCAAATGATATGCAAACTATAGTGGATATTCCACTGGAAAATTCGTCACAATAGATCTCATAATCATATATTAAAATACAAAGCCATAGCCCTTGAACCAAGCCCGCGTATACAGGTTGACTAAAACAGTTTCTTTCAAATAAGATTGGTTCAGAATTTGGTAGAATAGACAAGATAACGTTACTTCCGTTAGGATCACAATGGTTTGGATTTTGATCCATAATGGTTTCCTCTCTCACGAATATTTCACCTGTGAATATAATAGGTTTCTCATGTCAAAAGGTTAATTGTTTTTTTTATTACCTGTGTTATCGTTTTAATGGCTATGCTTTAATTGATTTTTCATTGTTAATTGTTTGTATTATTATCTATGTTATTGTTTCACTAGTTTATGTAATTTGTATAGGACCAAAGAATGGTAGTTTGTTGAAAGAAAAAACTTGTGATTCATGGCTTCACATTTGATGGATAATTTTACCTTGATACCGTTTATTTCTTTTTTCAATTGTTTTAAAACTTTTTATATATTGAGTTCCAGGAACCAATACTCGAACTCAGGTTTTAATGGCTGTCGATGATCCGTGGCATTACCCGATATCTCTCTAAAAACGCTCCCGGTCCCGACAATAGAACCATTTGTTGGCTGAAGGGGCCCTCACCCAGGTTCTGCTTCAAGGTTTGCTAACAAACCCCTATACTACTAGCCCTTTCGAAAATGACCTGTTGTGCAGGCCAAGGTCTCACTCGAAGTAGTATGAGTGGGTGCTGGAACTAGGTTTCCACACCTTGAGATAGATAAAGTAAAATGAAGGGGGTTCCTCTGTATCGATCAAACTGGTATCCTGTACTGAGATCCATTGATTGTGTTGGCTCCCTGTAATTTGTAATATTGGCAAGAAAAAGTAGTAGGGAACCACATCAAATGAATTTGGAGTCCAGGACCTACCCTTCCTTGGCTCTCTTTGTGTTTTATCATGAAATGATTTAGTTTTATGATTTAATTATTCTGATTTTAGGCTAGTTATGAATTTTAGGGTTGTTTGTTTTGATTGTTTGTTTGGTTGGATAGATAGATTGTGGCAAGCTTAATCCATTGGGCTATGGAGTCATAAAACGATCAAATTGTACATCAAATTCTCAAGGGTTTTCATAGGGCAAGCTAACTATATCAGATGGATCTCTGTGGCAAGATGAATATGAGATGATTGTTAGTTTAGTAAACCTAAAGAGCAGTTAAGAATTCTTTAACTATACTTCAACGTAAAAGCAAAGCAGAGAGTCTCTGAATTCTGCATTCAGGTCTTTAGAGGAAAAAATTCAAGATAACAATTTAGTGAAGGTAAAGAGAAGTTAAGAATTATTTAACTCAACTTCATAAGAAAGACCTCAAGATAACAATTTCAGAGAAACTAAAGAGCAATTAATAATTCCTTAGTTAAACTTCAAAAGGAAACCTTAAGATAACAGCTAGGTGAAACTAAAGAGTAGTTAAGAATTCTTGAGTTATACTTTGTAGAGGAAAACATTAAGATAACAATAACAGATAGAATTAAGGTGCTCATGCAGCATATGTTAATCTAAAATTTATGTTTCTTCTATTAGGGAGATTGATGTACGGTATGGAAAACAAAGGAGAAACATTAACAAAAGAGGGATAATATCACCATTAAGATAGCTCAGGGATCTTGTGAAAGTTCTTGTATTATTGATGTCCTGTGGGAGTTGAATATAGAGGAGGGCAACAAATGGGTGGAGATTGTACAGATGCCTTCTTTCTTATTCAAGGAATTGACAAATCAAAAATTGATGGATGATGATTTGATTCAATTGGTAATTGGGATTTATTTAATAATTGGGAAATTGTAGGGCACTTTATATGGAAACATTGCATAGGGGTGGGAGATCACGTGTGTTTTGTACCTTGGTGGGTGCTATCATCACCATTGGTAAAGGTGGTGGTCTAAAATCTAAGTGATAAGACATGGGATTCGTTTCCCCAGTATCCTAGAAGAGAAAATGACACGATGTACAGTATATTATGCAAAGCCATAGCCCTTGAACGAAGCCCCCGTATACATGTCTAGTAAAATAGTTTCTTTCAAATAAGATTGGTTCAAAATTTGGTAGAATAGACAGGAAAATGTTGCTTCCATTAGGATCACAATGGTTTGAATTTTGATCCACAATGGTTTCCTCTCTCACAAATATTTCACCTGTGAATATAATAGGTTTTTCATGTCAAAAGGTTAATTGCTTGGTGTTATTACCTGTCCTATAGTTTTAATGGCTATGCTTTAATTGATTTTTAATTGTTAATTTTTTGTATTATTATTTGTGTTATTGTTTCACTGGTTTATGTAATTTTTATAGGACCAAAGAATGGTATTTTGTTGAACGAAAAAAACTTGTGATTTATAGCTTCACATTTGAAAGATAAGTTTACCGGTACTATTTATTCTTTTATTCATTAAGAAGGATATTGTGCATCTTTTTTCAATTGTTTTAAAAATTTTTATTTATTAAGTTCCACTAAGATATATTGAATATCACATTTATTTTTAATCTCCAACTTAGTAAAGAATGGTTATTATTGATGTGTTTAACACTTTTTTAAAATCAATTGTGAAATATGTTGCAAGTGTTTTTGAAATCTTTTCTAGTTGTAAAAAGATGCATGATACAAATTTCATGACCTTTTTATCTCATTCATAGAACCAAGCATGATGAAACATAGATATTGAGATCCTTATTGGAAAATATAAAACACAATATCTCTTTGGCTTTGGAATTCAAAATTTAATAAATCAACATGGGAAATCAATGATTTCCTATTTTGACCTCTAAATGACCTTATATTAAAGAAAACACCTAATGCATTTGATGTTATCAAGAGTGTTAATTATCCATAGGTTTTTGAATTTTGTAACAAGAAGCTTGAACATCTCTTTTATTTTATTTTTTGTATAAAATTTCTATTTAAGTTTTAAGGAGAGAGATCATAGTATCTTTTGGCTTGGGTTGGTCTACCATTAGGGAAACAATTGGTGGTGGAACAATTTTTTTTTAACATCCAAACATAGTGTTGATTATAGTGCATTAGAGAAAAAGGCTGTAATGAAGCAACAAGCTCCAAGGTCAATCATTTATTTTACAAAAGGAATCATCTTAGAGAAGACTTAAAAAAATAAATTGAATAGAACCCATCATTTAAATTTTGAATAGAGTGAAGCATTTTGTAGGTGTTGGCTCCCTTCATTTGGAAGAAGAGTATCCAAGGTCAATACTACCAAGATACATAACCAAACTCTTGTAATTAATCTAAAATTAGAATAATTTCTTGGGCTACAAGAAAGAGTTGATGCTAGTAGATATGAATTGTATACATATATTGAGTGTAGCAACCTCTAGTATGAAAACACATTAGTGAGGAAGTTATGTATCCCAACACTTCCATACTGTTCCAGAAATAAATTTCTTTGGCTGTCTCTATTCTCCTATGAAAATTCCTTTTATATTGCTTGTTGGATATTAGTAGGGTAGTGTTGTACAGACCTTTATATCCACTATTGGGTGTAAGAATCACCTCTCTTGCAAAAGAAGTAGGTACCATGAAAACTATTGGCTATTTGGCAAGCATCATGAACTATCCATTGATAGAAAATAATGGTTCATAAAGGAAAAAGCCCCTTGCTTGTAAAAGTGGTAGGCAACATGTAGAATGTTGGCCCTTTGGCAAGGCATCATGAACTATCCCTGAAGACAAAGTAAAGGTTCACAAAGGAGAGAGCCCTCAAAGGTATGTAGGGGAGGGTAGATGATCCATAAACTACAGTGGATATTCTACTAGACAATTTGTCAAAGAAGATATGATAAGAATATATTATAATACTGAAGTTACATTGTTACAATTTTACTAAACTTTAAGAAGTGAAAATTTAATTGTAATTAGTGCATGCATGTGGATGGAAATTATGCATAAAAATAGAGAATGACACATTAATCTCAGAGACACACATAATACACAAGATGTTCTCTCTAGGAAACCCATTTGGGAGAAAATCTAGTTGGAAGGTGAGGTCTCTTAGTTCTCTTTCTTTGTCTATAAATATGGCTGCAGGAACAAAGAAGTAATGCCTATAGTGCATGGGCTACTATAGTGCACAAATCCTCTTTGTGTTCTCTACCTTCTTTCTCTCCTTGAAATATTTGATTAGTTGTGGAACAAAATTCTCTCGACAAAATGGAATGTCTCTTCCTTCTAATGGCCTGGTTATAACACAACCCAATAGCCTAATAATGGATAATTTTGACTACATTAACTCTTAACTAGAGTTACAGTATAGAAATTAAAGAGGCAATATTTCACCCAAAAAAAACATCATTTGGTGCCTCAAAATGCTACAAGAAGGTTTTAAAATTTGTTTTGCCAAAATGGATCCCACCGGTAAAAACGGTCGTGTGAGCTTATTTCTCCACTTTTTCCACTCTAAATGCATCAAGACAGATGGAAAAAAATATAATGATCGAATTTGGATCACACCTCCCCATTTTGGGAGGCTTTTGGTCCCCAAAATATTTTACTGAAAGAGGTGAGGAAAGCTTTCCTCCACCTTATCTTTGGTGTACCATTTAGCTTTTCCTCTAAGTCGTCGCTTCAACCTAATTTTCCAAAGGTCATGATGTCCATTTCTTATAGCTATGGACCTCTTCTAAAAAACTGTATCTTCTCTCAAATCTGTGTGACCATCTGGTGCCATATCCTCCACAAAATGTAGGATCTGTTCCTCTTCCTGATCTAGCATGGAAGACCTTTATGTAATGTGCTTTACCAGTAGCACATCTATGTCCAGGTACCCATGGTTCTTGGCAAGTGAAGCACAACTTATTCCTTATTATATATCTCCAGACTTCAATATCAAGAGGCTTCTTGAATGAGCTCTCCTTAGAAGGAGTAGCTTTATCCTCCTTTCCTTTAGAAGGAAAAGAGGGCTTGTGCTGAAAGTTTGCCTTTGCTTTTGGCAAGGCATATTGAAGGTTTCTGGCCCTCTCAATGGCATCATGCAAGGTAGTGGGATTGGTAGACTTTACCAACCCATGAAGAGGTTCATCTAGACCATCGATGAACATGTACACCCTTCTTGCTGCAGCCAAGTCAAGAACCATAGCAGATAATCTCAAAAATTTAGAAATATAAGACTTTGTATTACCTAATTGCTTCAACTTTGCAAGGCTCATGAAAGGTGCCTCTGGATCTCTTCTGTCAAATCTCTCCACCACTCTTCTAGTGAACTCATAATAAGCAGTCACATTGGCATGACCCAATGTAGACAAGCCATGGAACCACCAGTCATGTGCTTCACCTTCAAAGTCCAGCGTTGCAATTTTGATAGCTTCCATCTCAAGGACTTTGTTCAAGTTAAAGTAGATGTCAATTTTTTCTACCCATGCCTTGGCAGAACACTTGGATGACCCATCAAAATTGGGTAGAAATAATATGCCCATAGAGTGATTTCGATCATGATTTTGAGTGAATCCACCATCTCTATGCTGATTCCTTGGTCTTCTTTTGTCCTTCAGATGATAGAACACTTGAAAACTCAAGTGATCTTTGAATCTCTGATTCTGAGACTCATATTCTTCAAATTAGTCTTCAAGGGATGCTTGCTCTTGTAACCCTTCATTTCCCACAGCCAAAAAGGTAAGCATGGTAGAGCATTGGGAAACTTGTGGTTGTTTCACTGGTTGATCATTCCAGTGGTGAGATATGCCAGAGATTTCTCCAAGATGAAATCTCTAAGGAGATTCTTTGATTCTGTTCATTCTCATCTCTTTGATATCTCTAGCAAGATCTTGCATGGCTTTCAAAATAGTTTTTACAAACTCCTTTCCTTCTTCGTCACTTCCAGATTCAGGGGCTTTACCCTTGTCTTTATCATCATTTGTGTAATCAAATTTCTTCTATATTCTTCTTAGATACCTCTTCTCTCTGTCAGTAAGAGGATCGTCTTCTTTTGAAGACATATCGGCTTCTCAAGAAAAGCACAGGCTATTCGAAGATGATTGCTCTGATAGCACTGTAATATCCCCAAAAGGGAACAAGCAGCAGTGCTAAACAATATTGATAAAAAATAATGCAGTTCAGAAAAATAAGAGCAGGAGGCCAATATGGAGGCTCAATATTTACATATACATCAGTAAATCATATTTATAATGAGGCCCATACAATGTATAACAAGAAATAGAAGACTTAAATAGAAGAAAATCCTCAAAAGAGGTGCTGAAATCACATGTATTCACTACAAAAAGGCTTGATAGCGTTACTTTATAGAGCATACAACAGTTGAATATTACAACTTAGATCTAGAGAAAAATAATGCATGAACAGTTAGATCTAAGGCATATCCATACACTATAGAGTCTCTACTTTACATACCCCTTGGGGTTTTTCAGAAATACATGAAGCACATGGAGTAGATCCGAGATCTTATGCGGCATATCTGCAGAATGATTCCGAATTTCTGAAGCAAATACAGGAGTATTTAGATCAGATCTAAATATGACATGGAATAGATCTGAAATCCATGGATCACCACAGTGAAGGGTAGATTCCAAACACTAGATATCTCTCCTCCAAAATTTTGCCAAAACACCCTGCAACTTTACACTTGAAAATAATGTAGTACTGGAAGATGGACTGCGATGTAGGCTTTAAGAATAGTTTCTCCTGATACCAAGATTTGGATCCGAATCTCCAATGATCCAATACACTCTTTCCAATGAGATAGAAGACTTTCCCACTGAAAAGAGGCACTAGAACGACCTAGATTTGAGCAGATCTAGCCTCCACTTGCTGCAGCTTACAAGGACAACCAAACCCTCAACAGGATCTGCGTTGTAGTTGGAAGATGAAGCTTGGCCAAATGCTTGATAGTGGACAATACATGCAAGACTCTTCCAAGAAGCCTCTCAAGGAAAGAGGTGGGATTCTCGACCAGGAACACCAGTGCTAAACAACATTATTCTCTGCTAAACAACCAAGAGAATGATATATGTGTAAACAGACAATATATTTAGAAATATCATACAATCAACAACCCTTCTCTTGTTTTCCTCCTCTTCCTTTTATAATTTTGAGATATTGCAAACCCTAAACCATCTCAATGATTTAACTTCTTTCACATGTGCCACCTCCAACTAAAACTGCGCTAGGCATCAAGGAGGTCACTTATTTTGGAGAACGTTGTTGATTTGGTCATGGTTGACCCAGTCAAATGACTCAATCCCTTTCACACATAAGGGCGTTTTATTAAGATAGGCCATATTTGTCTTTGTTCACATGTGGCATTGATCTATTCACTGTTTTTAGGATTTTTTATTGTCCTCCTTTACACATTTATTCATGCAATAGGAAAATGAAACAAAATTGTATATTCCCATTAGCTTGGGCTAATTGGGAATATTACAGTTCCAAAATTTTGAGCCATTTCATCGCTATTCCAACGTCCACACCTTTTCGTCGCAAGTCCGACGTTGGAGAAAAACGTCGTTATTCCAACGTTTGGAGCCCTTTCATCACTATTACGGAATTTATAGCTTTGTGTCGTAATTCCGACACATAATTATGATGCTTTTTGGTGGGATTAAATTTTTTTAGAAAAAGTTGGAAACTTTCTGACAATATATCAAAAGTGTTGGAACTAAAGTGTCGAAAAATTGACCATATGTACTAGTTAGAATATTGACAATGAAGGATATTTTTTTCACTTTTCTAATTAGGAGCACCTTGATTACATCGCAGATCCCAATGGTGAGCGAGAAGCTTCTTTTGATTCAAAATAAGAGGAGGATAAAGAAAAATACATGGCTGATGAAGATTTGGATTAGATGGACCAATGAAAAATTTCTCTTCCGAATAATATTCATGACATGCCCAAACATCTGGAGAAGTTATTGTCAAAGTTTCACCCAGACAAAGACCAAAGCTGAAGATTATATAGATGTGTTCTACATGCCCCTGTGGATGCTTGAGATACATTTTGACGATTTTTCTTGCAGACTCTTTCATTTTAATTTAGAAGGTAGAGCACATGTATGGTATAATAGTCTTCCATCCAATTCAATCCTAAATTGGAGGGAGTTTAATAAGTTGTTTCTTGAAAAATTTGCTAACGAAAACACTCTTGCCATGTTATTGAAAGAAATTAGGAATCTGAAATTGGGGGATAAATAAAAAATTAAATATTTTAATTAGAGGTTTTTGTGATTGCTAAGTATTTTCCTTGTTGATGTGAAACCTCACGAATACATCACTAAATATTATTAAACATTCAGCTAGTGAACTAACATTTATGTTTTTGTAAAGAGACTTGTGAAGGAAACATTGACCTTAAACTTTGTGAAAGCTCTTGTGGTAGAAAAATATTTTCGATATATTGTATTCATCGTAGATGATGAATATTCTAAATAATCCAAAGAATCTGGTAAGAAAATCTAAACCTCTTCTAGCATAAGAAAAGACAAAGACTCTTTCAACATGGAAGGCTTGACCGAGTCTCTCAAGTTTATCATGAGAAGAGTTTCAGAATTGAAGAGATGGTCAAGCGAGGTATCCAATACTAGTAGAAAGTCGTCCAGGCCACCGTTATTTAAAAAAATAACAATTCACAACAGGCCAAATTGTCTCAGATTTCCAACAGGTTTTCAACGTCAAAAGTTGGAGCATCGATATTTTCACTTTTCATCAAGCGAAACATTTAGAGAATACACGCCCACAGTGGAATAATAATATGAACACTATGATGGCCAATCTTTTTGATACCTTATAGATGGAAAAAAAATGTGAGAAGAATGAAGAAATAAGAGAACCTGTTATGACCAAAGATATTCCAGGTGTTATACATTCAATTAAAATGTTCAGCATTATATAAAAAACTAACAAATAAAATGATAATCAACTAGAAAAAAGTGAAGCTCCTCCGAAACACTCATCTGATTGTTAGAATATAAGGAGAAAAGGACCTGTTTCTGAGCAGGAAATTAAGAAGAAGTTGTTGAGTAGAATTTTTCCACCTTCAAATCTGACACAGAATTCCTAATACAAGTATGCAAGTGCTCCTTCTTGAAAGATCAATTCCAACATAAAAAAAAAAACAAATCCACTATTATTGTTGCAATTGAAAACATTACACCACCTGACTCATCAACATAACCCGTTGCAAAGGATAATATACCATCGTGAAAATTTTCTCCAAGAACTCTAATCACACACTCCGACACATAAAGAAGTTTCTGCATCATATGTAATGTTTGGTAACTCTCACAATATTCTAAAATCCATTATAAAAACTATAAATTTAATTTCTAACACTCTTTTCCCACCATTTATGTTAGCATTTTAAATTTTCAATTATAATTTCATAACTATTTAGTTTATTTCGGTGGATCTAGAACTATTATGTTGTTATCAGTTGCTAATAAAATAAATGTTGAATGGGATAAAACTAATTCACATATTATACAAATAGATAAATCATTTGTCTAGGCTATAGGCGAACTCAAGAATGTTCTTATATCTCTCTCATCTTATCACAAATTTCACGAGAATATCAATATCATAGTTGCGAAAATTCCATAAGCCTATGGATTACTGTTAAGAAGGGATTGGTCCCAAAAACTACAAGGATACTTTGCTACAGACTTGTCCCATTTGTGGTTCCCATATAATGGCATAAATAATCAGATTTGAGTTGAAAGTGAACCCTACATGAAGCATACTATGAAATAAATTCAAGACGAAAATTAACTAATGGGTTTCATAGAAGTGATTTCTGGAAATTTCTTTCAAGAAGTAGATCATGGATGCTATCTATCTCAACTTTCACTACTCCCACCAGATGCACAGTTGGAACTCCTTCCTAGAAATCCAACTAGTGATAATGACATTTGTACAGTAGATGTAGATATTACTACTATGTGAAGAACACCATTGACCTCATTTTGGGTTTGAAGAACACCATTGACCTCAAAATTGGGGTTCTCAAAGCAATAAGTGTCTCTAAAATTGTCATACGAAAGATATGAAATACTATACAATGTGTGTCACCTAATCTCACCGATTATCAACAAGAGATACGACATTTGATTTCACAATTCCAATATATAATATCCGAAATGGGAAAATGCAGCAATACTAAACAGTCATGCATTAAAATAACGCAGCTCATGTAAAGAAAAGCAAGAGGCCAATAAAAATGCTCTTCAAAATTATTTACAGTAGCAATATGGATGTATAATAAGGCCCATAAGATGCATAGCTGAAAATACAAGACATCAATAGAAGAAAATCCCTCAAAAGAGGTGCTACAACCACATGTATGGATTGAAACTACCTTGACATTGTTAATTTATTAGGCTACAAACTGCTGTTGATTACATCTTAGATATAGAGTAGATCTATGCATAAAATATCAGATCCATATTAGATCCATGCGCTAGAAAGGCTCCTCTTTCAAATCCCCTTGGGGTTTTGAGCATTACACCAAGTATAAGCAGTAGACCTGAGCTCTAAGAATGTAGATTTGCAGAAATATTCAGTGATTCAAAAGTATTCAGAAATATACAGATCATATATGAAATATATAATGTATAGATCTCCTCCAAGGGATCTCAAAGTGAAGGGCAGATCCCCAATACTCAGAAACCACCTCTCCAAATGGTGCACCCAAAATCCATGCAACAACACCTATAGGAATAATGCAGATCTGGAAGAGAAACCACATTTTAGGGTATAGATAACAATTGGCCACATGCCAAGATGAGAAAAGGATGCCTAATCACTCCAATACACTTCTCCCAATAGAGCATAAGACTCCTCCACTAAGAAAGGGAACTGAAATGTCCTTGATCTGAATAGATCTATCCTCCACTTGTTGCAGCTTGCAAAGACAACCAAACCCTCAACACGATCTGCATTGTAGTTGAAAAGAGAAGCTTGGCCTCAAGCCAAATAGTGGAATATGAAATAGAAGACTCTCCCAAGAGCTACTCAATGGGAAGAGGTGGAATTCCTAAACAAGAAATCCCAATGCTAAACAACATTTTCAATCTAGGCTAAACAACCAAAGAAAGCTATATGGTCTAAATAGACAATAAATCAAAAATCATATCTTCAACAACCCTTTACATGCTGCCATCCTCTTACTTATATAGTTTAATATCTTGTAAACCCTAAACCACCTTCAATGAAATCTTCTCTTTCACACAAACCATCTCCTTCTAGAACTGCGTTGTGCCTCATTGATGGTCACTCCTCCAAGACAACGCTATGGATTTGGTCAAGGTTGACCCAGTCAAATTATCCAGCCCCTTTCACACCTAAGGGTGCTTTGATTACATAGCCAAGATTTAGACTTTTTCACATTTGGCCTTGATTTATTCTTTATTAGGAGTTTTATGAACCTCCTTTAGACATTTATTCTTTAAGAAAAGAGAGAAAAGCAAAAATGGATATTCCCATTAGCTTAGGACTAATTAGGAATATTACAGTCCTCCCCTCCAAAATGTTGCTTGTCCTCAAGCAACTTACAAGGACATGGCAAAATATCCAATGGATTTGTCTCCTCCCAAGAATACAAGTTTGCTTTTAGTGAATAACCCAAATAGCTGTCATCATGAAAAAGTGGGAGATACATGGAAAGAATCATATGTTGTCCATTGGCCTTCTCAAGGCATGAGAGATGATAAATGATGGGTGATTCAACCCCCATGAGATACTCCAATCTCCATGCTATCATCCAAACAAAGTGAGCCATCCTTGGTAGCTCGTAGAAACAATCACCAATCCCCTCCTTATGCAATGTATAGGGGTTGCATGGCTATAAATGAGAGGTAATAATGTTCAAATTACGCTATCTCTCCCTCCATTTATGATAGATTTGGAGCTACTGATCTGGGCTACAAAAATATAGTCCTCATGAAGCCAAAAGAGACTTGGAACCTCATGATTCCCTTTATTAATTCTAGGGGCCCTCCTTGCCCAATATTCCATGCATATAGTGAATAGAGTATCATCACCATATGTGCTGCAAAATAAACATGGACTAAGTGTCTTATGACGTATTGGATGGTGACAATAGTCCCTCCATTGAGACCAGCGTTTTTCTTCTTCTTGATGCCTCAAATCAAAATACAATAAGTGACCATCCAACCACCTTCTTGCTGCCATAAGCTTCTCCAAAGCTTGAAAATAGTAGAGGATAAGAGGTGTTAGCTGAATATGATTCAAGAAACACATGTCTGGCCACAAATTCTCCCATGTGAGAGGCTTCTCCAAAGAAATAAGTCACACATATGGCCCTTTGCATAAAGAAACAAAAGATATAATGTAGTAGCCATATAATGCCCCATCCACCTCTTGAAGCATAAATAAACATGGGAATTTTCAATCCCAATGGACACATCCAACCAGTGTGTCATCCCTCCCATCATGTCCCCAATAAAGATCAGAGCACCATCATCATGAGGGATCAAAATTAGTGATACAAAATCAATCAAATGCAATGATAGAAGTGGTTCATAGTCCCACATGTGGAACTAGCGCAGTGCATCTCTTTCTTGCCTCAGATCTAGATGTGGTAAGTGGGTTTCCCACCACTTAATTGCTGCCCATAACATCTCACCATGGCTGAAAGTGGGAGATATATTTGGTGCCTTAGGAAAGCACCCATCATGCTGCAAAATCTCCCTTTGTCCACCAAGGGAGTGGCCATATTCAAAAATGGTTTTGGCCCAAAGTTGGCCATGAATTTTATAAGCTATAACACTCCTCTTTGGAGTCATGGCTTGCATAAACATAGTAAAATAATGCATACAATCAGAAAATAAAACATGATTTACATAAGTATGCTCTTCACCAATAGTCCTCCTTAAACGATTGGGGTGGTGCATAGATCTATCCCCTTCCTCAAAAAGAGAAAGAGAGGGTTGAATTAACTCTTCCATAGAGTTATGTTGCTACTCCATCTTCCTATGGTACATGCATCTTTGACAATGCTAATATAGTTCCCTTTCAAAGCCCTCCCAATAGTAGCTCCTCAAGATGATGTTGTTGAGCTTCATATAATATGTGTGGCTGAAACAGAACTATTCATAGGCTCCTTGTAGTAACTTCTCCTTGAGCTTGGAGGCTCTAGATAAGAAGATCTACCATGATTATATATGAATCCATCTTGGACTAAATAACCCTAATCTTGTAGCTAGTCATCAAGAATCATTCTTGTGTAAATATCCTTGGAATATTCCACCAATAGTTGGGATTTCCAATATGGATCTAATCTCCCCAACCATGACAACATTGTAGAAATCTGAATTGAAGCTCCTGTCATATCATGGTTCTCCTCTTTGACATATTGAATGCCAAGGTCACATGTTGGAGTAAAGTAACTCCATATTTGTTGCCTCTCTTGCAGCTGATCTTGCTCAAGACAAGATTGAAGTTCAGGGAAGTCAACCACCTTTTGAAAGGTCTCTTTCTTCCAAAAATTTCGTAGTTTGGTCCATGCATACAAGATGGTTGGTACCCTCTTGTCATCTTCATAAATCTTCTTTGTGTGTATATATATCATTTGCTGCATCAAAGCTATGGGGTAGCCATTTGATATCATGCTCATATCATCATAGATCTCTGAATCATTTTCCAGTGCAGATAAATGAGTGGGATATGGCAATGTCCAACTCAGAAAGTTGATCATCTCCCCTTGGAACCTGTCAATGGTTCTTAGCGTTGTGCTAGCTTCTCCCAAGGCTCCTTCCTTAGCCAAATATGTCAATCATGCATTATTTTGAGAGAACACTTTATTCTTATTACAATCAGGGGGCCTCCTTAGTGGAATGCCTCCATGTAAGGAGACATCAAGATCTAAAGTAGACTGTATGAATGAGTGGACTGGTTTATCCCTCTATTTTCTGCATGAATCAGTCTCCTTTTCATGAATAGAAACCCATTGAAATAAACAAGGGTGCATGCTCCTCATCATTAGATGTTGATCCATCCTCTCTCCTCCTTTGATCAAGGTGTTATTGCCCAATAATATTGTCACATGATGCTCATTGGGAACCCTTTGAAAATATGCAAAAGCTTCTCCCCTTGAAGCAATAACTTCATACCCATCCCCAGGTGGTGATAGTACTTCTTCTAAAGTGACAGCGTTGTTACTGCCTTCATGCTCTTCCTCCTCATCAATGTTTGAGGATACCTCATTAACAATGAGAGACCCTAGATCTTGGTCTTCCCTTGAAGGAGGAATCTCAATGACTTCCTTTTGAGAAGAAATCTCTTCATGCAATGGGGATCTTGCCCTTGGAAAAGTATCACACAAATTTTTATCCCCTTTAATAGAAATCTGAAGTGAAGTTGGCATAACAGATATTTCCAACTCATGCAAGGGTTTTGCATGCTCATGCTTTGCTAGCTCAATCAAAGATGTTTCAGTTTGTTTAACATCATTGATATATTTTCATTCTTTAATGAAAAGGATTCAAATAACCACCAAGCATAAGCTTTAACTTTAAGATGCAGTGCTGCTACCTTAAGGGATTCCTTTTCTGAAACTTGATGTAGATCCAAATATGAGTCTATCTCATGTATCCAATCCTTGACTCTGCATGTGGAGGATCCATTAAAATTTGGCAGAAATAATCTACCTCTTCTTCTTCTATTATACTTGTTAGACCTTCTTTCCTCCTTGAGCTGGCAGAACTCTTGGAAGCTCAAGTACTCCTTGATTTTCCAAGATTTAGATTCATTCTGCCGAAGATAATCACTCAAAGTCTCCTCCTTTGGTGCATCTTCTCCCTTCATCTCTCTTGCGGTAAATCTGCGCATAGAATAATGTTGTAGATATGATTGTGTAGCTGAGTGCTTGCACATATAAGATGAAGAACTGGGGCTTTCTTCATGTAAATATCTTCTTGAGGGACCTTCATGTCTTACTCTCTTCATTTCTTTGATTTCTCCTTTAAGCTCATGCAGATTTTGGAACAGAGTTTTTGAGAACTCTTTCCCTTTCATTGTTCCAGATAAACGGGTTTGACCCTTGTCTTCTTTGTCTTCTAAGTTATCAATGTTCTTATTTAGTCTTTTCTTTTCAGGAAAAGACATATTGGCTTCTTAGAATGCACAGGCTGTGCCAAGATGATGCTCTGATACCACTGTAATATCCCAAATGGAAAAATGCAGCAATACTAAACAGTCATGCATTAAAATAATGCAGTTCATCTAAAGCAAAGCAGGAGGCCAATAAAAATTCTCTTCAAAAGTATTTACAACAACAATATAGATGTATAATAAGGCCCATAAGATGCATAACTGAAAATACAAGAAAAAAATAGAATAAAATCCCTCAAAAGAGGTGTTGCAACCACATGTATGGACTAAAACTGCCTTGACAACGTTATTTTATTAGGCTACAAACTGTTGTTGATTACATGTCAGGTTTAGAGCAGATCTGTGCATAAAAGATCAGATCCATATCAGATCCCCTTGGGGTTTTGAGCATTACACCAAGTATAAGCAGTAGATCTGAGATCTAAGAATGCAGATCTGCAGAAATATTCAGTGATTCAGGAGTATTCAGAAATATGCAGATCAGATCTAAAATATGCAATGTATAGATTTCCTCCAATGGATCTCAAAGTGAAGGGAAGATCCCCAACACTCAGAAACCAGCTCTCCAAATGGTGCACCCAAACTCCCTACAACAACACCTACAGGAATAACGCAGATCTGGAAGAGAAACTGCGCTATAGGGTATAGATAACAATTGGCAACCTGCCAAGATCAGAAAATGATGCCCAATCACTCCAATACACTTCTCCCAATAGAGTAGAAGACTCCTCCACTGAAAAAGAGCACTGAAATGTCCTAGATCTAAATAGATCTATCTCCCACTTGTTGCAGCTTGCAAATACAACCAACCCCTCAATAGGATCTACGTTGTAGTTGGAAGGAGAACCTTAGCCCCAAGCCAAATAGTGGATTATGCAATACAAGACTCTCCCAAGAGCTACTCAATGGAAAGAGGTGGAATTCCTAAACAGGAAATCCCAATGCTAAACAACATTTGAAATCTAGGCTAAACAACCAAAGAAAGCTATATGGTCTAAACAGACAATATATTAAAATATCATATCTTCAACAACCCTTTACATGCTTCCATCCTCTTCCTTATATGGATTAAGAGCTTGTAAACCCTAAACCACCTTCAATGAAATCTTCTCTTTCACACAAACCATCTCCTTCTAGAACTGCGTTGTGCCTCATTGATGGTCACTCCTCCAAGACAACGTTGTGGATTTGGTCAAGGTTGACCCAGTCAAACTATCCAAACCCTTTCACTCCTAAGGGTGATTTGCTTACATAGCCAAGATTTAGCCTTTTTCACATTTGGCCTTGATTTATTCTTTATTAGGAGTTTGATGAACATCCTTTACACATTTATTATTTAAGCAATGAGAGAAAAGAAAAAATGGATATTCCAATTAGCTCAGGACTAATTAGGAATATTACACAATATTACAATATTATTTCTATTCCTAGAATACGTAACACTACAACAGATACATTAACATATGATGTTGCTAGGTTGTCACAACTTAGGGATGGTTTGTCTATTGAAATTATTTATAAGCGATCCATTCCTAATAATATCACTAACTTTCAGTTTTTTAGTGATGACTATTATATATCGGAGTTTATGACGGAAAATGATGTGTTCCACGATGTATCCATTGAAAAGGACGAGCACGATAAAGAATTGGAGGATGCAGCTCGAGCAAGAAAATAAAACCCCATTCCCAAGGAAATGTTGTCACCCGAAAAGTTGTATGACTTGAATAATTTATTTAAGGGATTTTTGAACGTAAATAATCACAACTCAAATCTGTCGCATGAATATATTAATCTTTTTATAGAAAAAGATCTGAATGTTTTCAATATCAACACTTGTTGCACACCTTAATAGCTGAATGCTTTCATTTTCCTTTTGAATTAGTATATATATGTTTACATGCAGATATATGATGAACTAAAAAATCATGACAAGTGAATAATAAAAAACATGATTCCAATCAAGGAAGAGACCAAGCCTTTCAAACAAAAGCTGCATAAAGGTCATTCGGCACTTCAGCCCTTGATTCAGAAAATAGTTGAAGAATCTATTGGATGCTCGGATCATCTTGAAAGTTCCACAGTAAACGTGGGTCTCAAATTTTGTCCTAGTGAGGAACAAGTCCTTGGAAATATGCCTGTGCATATATTTATGAAATCTTAATCTCTCCTCAGACAAAGAAAACTATCCAGTGTCATCAAGGGAACCTATTTTACAGAAAATATTAGGGTCTAAAATGTTTTCCTTGTTGGATGGATTTTCGGGCTACAACTAGGTTCTAGTGTGAGAACCTCACATACACAAAATGACATTTCAAATCAAGTAGGGTACATTTTCCTTCAAATGGATGTCATTTGGACTCATTAATGTCAGTGTGAATTTTCAACATACGATGGAAATCACATTTCGTGTTTTGATTAGAGAGTGTGGTGGTTTATCTTGATGATGTAATTATATTTTAGAAAAGAATATCTGACCAGTTACACCATATAAAGCATATTGTCGATAATTCGTAAATATAGGATATATCTTAATCCCAAGAAGAGAATGTTCATAGTGTCTGAGGGAAATATCTTGGGCCATATTATCGCAAAAGGTGAGATTAAGGTGGACCTGAAAAGGGTCAAAACTATCATGCATATTCCCTTCCAGTGAAAAATAAATCCATGTTCTACTTGGGGAAAATTAATTTAATCCATAAATCCAACTCTCATTATGCATAGACGGTGAAACCAGTACAAGAGATGATCAAGAAGGATAAAATAGAAAAGGATATGTTCTCTTGTATAAAGCAAGCGATTGTAAAAGAACTAACGTTATACAGTTCACACTTCAGAAAATATTTCGTAATTTACACTTTCACTTATCATACTTAGCTCACTGTCATTATTACACAAAAATATGATCAAAATAATGATCAACCTATTTTATTCATGAGTGTCAGCTTTCATGGACTTGAACTTAATTATATTTCCTTCGATAAAAAAGAATACACAGTCTACAAGGCGAGAAGACAGTTTCAACCTTATCTTCTATACAATCATTGTATTATCTTTGTGCCACACATAGTTGTTAGATCACGTTTTGTTTAGAAATATTTGGTTGAAAGAGGAATGAATTAGAAGACTGGTTTACATGAATATGATCTCGATTTCAAACTAGTTCACACCATCAAAGGCCATGGTCTATGCCAACTAGTAGTAGAAGGAGAAAAAACAACGAAATATGATTCTTCTGGATGGGAGTAGGAGACTCAAATTTAAAATATCATGCAAGTTATCCCCACTGAAACATTAACCTCTTGGTACATAGACGTGTGATGTAATATTGAACATGGTACTCTTCCCTCTAATTTATGAGAAAGAAAGAAGTGGGAAATTAGATTTAAACCTTTATCTTATTAGTTACTACATAGAGTGATTTTCAGAAAGCATCACAATGGAGTGCTACTAAAATGATTGGAAGCATCAAATTCAGAAAAGGTATTGCATGACCTCGATGATGGACCAGATGGATTACATTTCGTAGGTGACACTACTACACAAAAAGTTATGCAGGTCAGTCTCTATTGGCCCACACTTTTCAAGTATGCTCATGCGTATGCATGCAAGTTTCCGGTTTTCCACAAATGTGTCGACCAAGAAAAAAATTCAACTCCCCCATTGCAGCGCATCGTTGTAGAAAAACCTTTCCAACAACGGAGCTTACATGTTATCGATGAGATCCTTTTGCACTCATCGAAGTAACACCACTATATTCTCACTATTACATATTAATTCATGCAGTGGACAGAAGAGGTTCCCCTTAAGCAAGTCAATCATGAGGAAGTCATCAGCTTCCTCAAGCATAATATTATTACCAGGTTTTCTGTTTTGACTTCACTTTTTTTTAACAATGCAACATATTTTTCATTGCTAAATTTAAATTATTTTACATTGGAAAGTTGCATCCTGTTGAAAAATTCAGCTTATTACTACCTGTAGGGAAACAATATTACCTGTAGGGAACCGATATTTCTATGTCGACTAAGAAGAACCTCATTTGTATCATTAAAAGTACTGTATTATCTAAAAAAATAAACCAACATACTATTTTGGTGAACACCCTATGGGCTGAATGTGTCATTCCTAAATCTTCTTTGAGCAACTCTCCTTACATCTGGGTGTATGGAAAAGAATCCATCCTACCTTCGAACATCTACTTACCTACCCTTAAAATTTTGCAAGAGTAATAGGGTAAGTCTTGCCCCTTGGTTCAGAGTAGGATATACACTCTCCTTAAATTGCAGGAAGAAATAAAGAAAGAAAAAGTAAAATTTTCTCTTTGCGAGATTTGTATCAAGAGATGGTTTGATAATAATTCTGCAGGGAAAAGGGAATTCAATGTGGGTGACCTAGTATTCAAGTGGGATAAATCCCCCGAAGAGAAGGGGAAAAATACTAAGTTCCAATCCTTGTGGATTAAACCATTTATTTTTCATGATAATCTTGGTCTTCATACCTATTGTTTCCAATCCTTTGATGGGAAGACTGAATCTATTCTCTTAAATGGAAAAGATTTGAAATAATATTTTCAATGAGATTCTAGGGTTATGCCCTACTTATGTACATAGTCTATTGTTTTTGTATTTTTTCATGTTTAGTATTTCTGTTAATTTTTTTTTGTTCATGTGGACAAACATCATGTCTAAGTGCGTTCTCTAATTGCAATGTATGTGGTGGAATTCAAAAGAGTGTCGTGACAATGCAAAATTTGGCTAAGCTTCTGTCCTTCTTCTTCATCTTGCTTACACCTTTTGGTCGATGATGTTTTGATTGAATATATGATCCTTGCATGTAAGGAAATATTTGTGTCAAACTATGATATCTATGTCGATTCAAGAAACCTTACACCTACTCTCAATTCTTTATGTTTCAGTGTTTTCCACTCTAATCCTATCAAGTAGAGAAGAATAAGGGGGGAATCTAAACATGAAAACCAATATCAAAGGTTTTACATATGATTCTATGAAGTGACAACATATTCTTCTCTCAATATGTTGGGATACATTTTCCACCCATAAAATAAATAAGTACCAATGTGTAGTCCTCTATAAAATAAATAAATAAAGGGTGAAAGAAGACAAAGGCTTCTCGTGTAGGGAGGTGAAGCAATAAACTTCGTTGTGCTACTGTCCAGACTCACTTGCAGAAGAGAAATTATTTTGTTTCGAAAGTGACTCCATTGGGGTATTGTCTAGGCCTACTAGTAGCATAGAAACACTAAATGTGAAAAAGTATACTCTGAAAATCCAAAGCTTGTGCATAAAATTACCCTTCCCTTGATTCAAAACATTGTCATATGGATGGCTCTATGATTGTGTAAAACTTAATAAGGATAAAGGGGATTTTTTTTATGCATGGGGTAAGTTTGGAAACCATATTGATCATAATTATGAATCAATATTATATGAGGAAGTAAACCCTACATAAAAGAATTAACGAAGGCAGAGAAGGTCGAATTCTCTTACTGTGTCATCAAGTTCTATTTCTACTACAACACCTTGCAAAATTTTGGCCCATATCTGAATTTAAGAGCCTACTTTAATAATGTATGTTGTTGTCACAAGTATTAAGAGTCATCACATGTGTTTTCTATAAGTATTCTTGTCCCATTTAAAATAAAAGAAAAGTTTCATCTTTTAGCATAGAAAAGTGTCACACATAACACAAATGTAGTTTTGGTTTGTTTCAAGATATAATATTTGTGTTAATGAGTTATTCTTATCATGTATATTTTCAAACTCATTTCCAAAGTTTCAAGCATTGTCTCACAAGTGTCATCAATGTTATCGCAAAGCATATCTTTAGTGTCGCACTTGGGGGAATTTGTCGCAATTTAATTGCATTGAGTGAAGTATGTTATTCATGTGTTCTGAGTGATAATGTTGCATCATCAATTATTATAAGTGTGTGATTATACTTAATTTTCATCATCGTTCCTTTGTTCTCATTGATCCCACACTTAGCCAAATCTGGAAAACTTCTCGATCGAGCAACCTCACATCACTCAACCTTCCTAAACCACGCACTGTGCAGTCCATGTCCTTAATATTCAACCTTTCCACTTGTCACTATGAAATGCGCAGTCCCTACCTCCCGAAACTTTGCACTGCGTATTATCCAACATAACCCTTGAGATCTAGAAATACGTAGTCCCTACCTTTAGTCATCCTCTGTGCACTACGTAGTATCAAGCATCAAGCCTCATCCTTTAGCTCTTGAATTTTGCAGCTAAGAAATCCCCTGGCCTCTATCCCTATAGAGCTACATAGTGGGAATATTCAAGCCTCAAGCCGTCATCCTGACCTCTTGATCCCTGCAACTACACAAATGACTAGACTTGACCTGCCTCAACTACTCATTGTGCATTCTTGACCACTGAGCTCCTAAGTTGCACAACTGCACAATCGTTAAGTCGGTCACCTTGTTCCAACTCTGTCAGTGGTTATCATGAAAAATGTTAGAGTAGGGGTCTATCATACCAATGTATTTTCATGAGTTGATTGCAGTTACATGTATGTTATCATGCTATGACAGGATTATGATGAAGGAGAAGGAGAAGGAGACCCTGCTAGAAGACACCTTTGAAGTTGTAAAAATAATTTGAACAATAAAGAAAGACAAAGGGAGACTAGATTGCGACAACAACTAAAGATCAAGATCTCAATGAAGACTATGAATCTTCAAACCATATGGAGGAGGAAGAAGAGCACGTTCCATCTATCAAGAAGACATAAGGAAAGTAGCAACCAAGAGTGGCTTGAAATTTCCATTTCATCATGTATTCCATATCGTTAATATCATGTCATGAGTCACCATTCACCACACCATTTGTTGATTATGTAAATTAACTATTCTAGAAAAGTAATGTAAAGTGGAAGTCCAATAGACATGTATAAAATGTGAAAGCCATGTAGGAGTCAAAACGTCATAAAGAAGTCAAATAATCATGATTATAGTCCAAGCTCACAAGAGAGGTGAATGATCACCCTATTTGTTATATATACACCTTGATTGCTCATGTAAGGGACTTTTCAGCTTGGATCCTCCTACTAGCCATTACAGAGGAAGATAGTTCTTTTGGAGGAGCAAGTGGTTTCTCCAACGCTCCATTATTGGAGCCAGTGGTGTTCACTGAATTGATGTATCTTATAATTTTTTCTTAATTCCGAAGCTTGTTGAGCCAACACACTTTCATGTGGATGTCCTAAATATTGTAAGACTATTTTTAATGTTTGTGATGTATGATGTTTTCATTCATACTATGGAAATTGAACTATTTCAGTGGATTTGGAAATTATCTTGTTGAAGGTATGTTGTCTGTGGTTTAACAATCGTTGCCTCTATGTGAACTATTTTGCTGGTTCTGCAATGATTCATTCATATGCCTATGCTTGTGTGTCTTTATTTGATTACCACTACTACTTGTCTTTTAAAGGCACATTTTTCTTGCTTGTTTTGGTAAATAGACCTCTTAAGAGGTCTATTTTTCTTTATGGAGATGAAACCATAAAGAAAATATTGCATAAAGAAAATTTCATCCATTATGTTTTTTCCCTTTGTCCCTTTTTAAAATAATTGTCATAAAACTATCTTTAAATTAAAATAGAATCTATCAGATAACTATGTTTAAATTATTTAGTGATATAACTTTTCAACCATACAAAATATCTATCATAATGATATTCTCTTTCAAATTTAATTTTACTATGCATAAATTGGAAAAAAAATTAACAATAATTGTCATAAATGCTTCAAGTCTTAATTTAACCAATTAACATAAGATAATAATAAATTAATTAAAACAATACTACAAACAATTAACTTTCAAAGATCATAATAAAAAATAAATTAAAACATAACCATAGCCTATATCACATTTGATGTAGGTGCTAGAAACATTGAAGAAGCACCAATTGCTAGAAAATATCAAGACGTGTGAGTTTGCACAACAGTTGTTGGTGTATTTGGGGTTTGTGATTGATGAATGAGAGTTGAATATAGATACTTTCAAGATGGAGGCCATCATCAAATGGTAATTTCCTACTAATGTTTCTGTGCCTACTAATGTTTCTGGGGTCAGGAGTTTCATTGACGAAACATAGTACCTAAGGAAATTCATAGCCTAATTTTGAGCGATAGAAGCACCACTCCACGCCATAACAGTAAATTGGAAAGAGTTTGCAATGGGTAAAATTTCAGCAAAAGTCTTTCGAGGAGATAAAGAAGAATATCATTCAAGCACCAGTTTTGGCATTACCAAACTTTCAATAACCCTTTCAAATGGTGAGAGATGCGAGTGGGTATGTTATGGGAGTTGTCTTGATGTAAAGAGGAAGTCATATATGCTACCATTATGAATTATTTCATGGGGAAATTGTTAACTACCCTATCTATGATAAGGAGCTCTATGCCATGGTGCAAGTTGTGAAGAAGTGGAAACACTATCTGATGGGAAAGGAGACAATAATCGACAAATATCATCAATCATTATAGTACTTGGAGGCCCATACTAAGCTACAATAGACTAGATATAACAAGTGGATGGGATGTTTACAACATTTTAATTTAATCAAGTATAAGAAGGGAAAAACGAACAATTTGGTCAACATGCTTTCAAAGCCACCCACATCAAAATTCATAGCTTTTGGGACGCTTATGCACATGGATCCATTCACCCATGATGCATACAAAGATACATATTCAAAATACGAGGAATTCAAGGAGGTGTATTAACAGTTGCAGAGACAAAGGTGAGTGATTGTAGCTAATTAGATAAGCTCACACCTCAAATTTTGCAGGGAACTTTGGTGTACGAAATATCGTGGCTAACTTGTAGATGTATGTTTCTTGGTCAAAGATACGAGATCATGTAGCCAGGTTCAAAAGAGGATGCATTTTTTGTTGTACCAACAAGCCTAGAAACATGAAATAAGGTCTATATCATCCCTTATCCTTCAGAAAACATTTCCATGGAATTTGTAGGAGGTTTAGCGACAACCAGGAAGAGACATGACTACTTGTTCATGGTAGTTGACAAGTTCAACAAGAAGTGTGTTTTGATGAGCTATAAAAATAACATCAGTGAGAAAGAAGCAACAAATGTGTTCTTTCAATATGTATGTGTGCACTTTGGAATATCAAAGAGAATCATTTTAGAGAGGGATAAAATATTTATGAGTGCATTATGGATTACATTGTGGGAGAAGGACACAAATTTGAAGAGATATACAACATTCCATCCACATATATATGAACAAACAAAAGTAGTAAATAGGACTTTGGTGTAGCTTCTAAGGGGATACAACCAGAAGTATTCGAAGACCTGGGATTAAAATGTGGTATATATACAACATTTTTATAAAAACTAAGTCCACACTTCTATAGTAATTTCCCCTTTCGAAACTTGTTTTGGATATTCTCCAGCGTGACCTTTGAATATTTCATCTGGGCGACAAGGAGGAGTGAGGGAATACCTTAGAGGGGAAGATTTGATGGCAGAAAAAATTATAGAGAAGATCAGGTAAATCCATCTAAAGATACAAGAAACACAACATAATTCATAGTAGAAGTATAAGGCTATACATGATCACACACAAAAAAAGAATTCATTCAAGGTGGGAGACAAATATAGCTACAGTTGAATAAAGAGAGGTTGTAAGGGTTTGGTAATAAAATCAAGTCTCTGAGATATTGTCCCTTTGAGATATTGGAAAAGGTGGGCGAATGTAGAGAATTTGAAACTCTGTGAGCCTTCCATGCTAGATCAGGAAGAGGAACAAGTCCTACCTTCTGTGGAGGATTTCGCACAAGATGGTCACACAAAGTTGAGAGAAGATACGGTTTTTCAGAAGAGGTCCATAGCTACAAGACATGGACATCATGACCTTTGGAAAATTAGGTTGAAGCGGTGACTTCGTGGAAAAGCTAAATGGTACACCAAAGATAAGGTGGAGGAACATTTTCCTCATGTAATATTCCCACTTAGCCCAAGTTAATGGGAATATTCAGTTTTGCTTTGTCTTATTTTGATTTTCATGTTGATGAATAAAATGTGAAGGAGAAAATGTAAAACTCCTAAAAACATCAAAATAAATCAATGCACAATGTAAACAAGGCTAAATCTGGGCCATTTTATAAAACACACTTGAGTGTGAAAGAGGCTGGATCAATTGACTAGGTTAAAAGGACCAAATCAATAGCGCCATCTAGATGCAATGTATCTCCTAAAGGCACAACGCAGTCCATGTTGGAGGCCACTCATGTGAATGAAGCTAATTCATCAAGATGGTTTAGGGTTTGGCAAGACTTCCACATTATAAAAGAAAGAGGAGGACACCAAGGAGAGGGTTGATAATTTGATATTGCTGAAGGTATTGTCTATTTAGAAATCCCTCATTCTCTAGCTGTTTAGCTAAGAATAGTGCTGCCTATCACTTGAGTGTTCCTGGTCGGGATTCCCACCTCCTTCCTCGAGCAGCTCTTGGAGGAGTCTTGTTGCATCTTGTCCACTATCTGGCAGTTGGTCAAGCTTCATCTTCCAACCAAAATTCAGATCCTGTTGAGGGTTTGATTGTTTTTGTAAGCTATAGCAAGTTGAGGCTAGATCTACTCAGATCTAGGCAAATCTAGAGGCTCTTTTCAATGGGGAAGTTGTCTATCCCATTGGCAAAAGGATTCTGGATCCTTGGAACTACCATTTCAGATCTTGGCATCAGGCCAAACCAGTACTAGAGCCTACAACACAGTTTTCCTTCCATAAATGCGTTATCTGCAAGTAATCAGTTGCAGGGTGTTTTGACTGCTTTTTGGCGGAGAGATCTCCGGTGATAGGATTCTCCCTTTCACTGTGGAGATCCATGGATTGGACACCCAATCCATGTTTGTTTCAAATCTGATTTACTTATGTTTCTATTTACTGTAGAATTCCTAAATATTGCTACAGCTATGTAATTCTAGATTTCAAATCTACTCTTGTACATTCATGTGTTGATCAAAACCCCAAGGGGAATTTGTAGAGGAACTCATCTAGTCTAGAGATCTGATATAGATTTTTTTGTACACAGATCTGTTCTAGATCTGAAATGTAATATACAGCTGCTTCAGCCCATAAAATAATGTTTTCAAGCTTTGCAATCTCATATTTTTGTTGCAGCACCTCAATCTTGAGGGATTCTTTCTGTAAATATTCTATTTCTCTCTTGTACATTATATGGACCACATTATAGATCTGTTTTACTGATGTACATGTAAATATTCAGCCTCCATATTTTTATTCTACTTTTACTCAGTGGGACTACGTTATTTCTGAAGCAAGATTGTTGTGCATGATTGCAGCCCCATTCTTTGGGTGTTTTTCAACCATACTAGGTGGTGGGAGGTCTGTTTACCTCACCTAGTTTGATTTGTTTCTTCTCTCCTTTTGGATTTAGACATTAGATCCACCAATCTAAGGGATCTAGGGGCTAAAAAATCATTTTAGTGCACCAATTTCTGAATAAAGCATTATTCCAGCAGGTTTTGCTATGAATCCCAATTGTGGGATATTACAGTGGTATGAGAGCATCTTTCTTGACACAGCCTGTGCTTTTCTTGTAGAGCCAATTTTTCTCCAAAAGAAGAAGAAAATATCACTACCAGAGAGGAGAGATACCAAAGAATAAGACAAAATAAAGACTACATATAAGACAAAGAGAAGAAGGGTGAAACCCCTTTACCTGGAAGGATTAAAAGAGAAGAGTTTCCTAACACTCTTTCTCAAGCTATGCATAAGCTGAAGGAAGAAATCCAGGGAATGAAGAAGGAAAGACATGCAGACCCCTCAAGGATATTTTCACATCAAGGGAGCCCCACTACTTCAACTGATGTGTGTGAGCACTCAGCCACACAATCTGATCTACAACGTTGTAACATGCCTACATTCCTTGCAAGAGGAGAAGAGAGGGGAAAGACACCAAAGGAGGAGACTCTTGGTGACTATCTCTGGGAATATGAATCCCAGTCTAAAAGATTCAAAGAGAATCTAATCTTTCCAGAGTTTTTCAAATCAAAGAAGAAAGAATATCTAGTAGAACTATGAAGAGAAGACGGTGCATGCAGCACACCTTGGGTAGAACTTTCCTACCTACTTTTGATGGGTCACCTGAGAGCTCAGCGAAGTCTTGGGTAGAGGAGCTGGACACATATTTTCAGTTGCATCAAGTCTCTGAAGAAGAAGCCATAAGAGTAGCAGTGCTGCACCTCCAAGGTAAAGCATATGCCTAGTGGTTGTTTGAGTCTTCTTCATTGAAGGGTATAAACATGTCTACTTATGCAAAGTTCACTAGGGGGTTAGTGAAGATATTTGATTCTATTCCATCTGGAAATTATTTGGGTAAGCAAACTCAGCCCAAGGAATTAGAAACTTTGCATGAGATGGGAAGATCCATGGAGATAACTCCATTTCAGAACATTGATGAAAGGGTTAAAGATTTGCTACATGATTTTCCAAGGGAAAAAGCCCCACTTCAGCAAGAGCATTCTTCTCAAGGAGGAGACATGGGTGTTCCTCTTTCAAGGAGAGATCAAAAGGAGAGTTCTCTTATTGATGGGGCATATTCCATTGATGAGGAGAAGAAATAAGAAGAACTGAAAAGTTCCTCCAGCATTGTGACAGCAGACAGTGATCTCTTTTCATTGAGAGATGGAGCTGAAGCTATTGCTTCCACTAAGAGGGTTCATGTATCTTTACAAGAAGGCCCCAAGGATCTTACACATCTAGAAGATGAGCATCAAGTTTCTATAATGATATACAAAGAGACAAAACAAAGAAGCACCTTAGACTGTGAAATCTTGTAGAAGGTGGGTAATGAAGAAGAATATGGGGGAGTTGCTCCAACTTCTCCTTATCATGATACTTCCACAGATCAATTAGAGATGTATTTGCATAGTGGAAGCAGTCATATTGTGTTCCCATCTATTATTCACATGGGAATGAGCCATGAGATATCATTATCTTGTGGTATACCACCTGGTAGACCACCTGATTCATATCTGATGGGAGATGTTTCATGCATTGATGCTCCTTTCATAGATCCAAGGAGGGAGGGAGCATTAGAAGACCATGCTTCAGCACCGAGAGTATGGGGAAAGTATAAGGAGAGGGAAATCATTTTTCCCTTAACCTCACTATCCATTCTCTCATCCCATACTGCGCTGAGAGAAGATGTTGCAAGGATAAATAAGGACACCATCATGAAGCAAGGAAGGCAACCCTTGAATCTGAAGACAAGCTTGTTTGGAGTATCCTCTTCCATACATGATGAGAGATGGTGGGAACACATGCATAATTTGGAAAAATTAAGGAGGTTTTGGATAGATGGCAGTCTTCCATGGGAGGCTAACTTCCAAGAACTTTCATCTTCTTTTGAGCATGTGTATGAGCAAGGAAAGCAACAAGGAAGGAATAGAAACCTTCCACTTGTAACCTTGACATGAGAGATGTCAAGGAGGAGAACCAAAACATGGCAGACACTTTAGATGACACACTATCAGCGTTGTCATTGTTGGGCACATTAGATCCCTATTGGAAATCCCAACTGTTGGTGGAATATTCCAAATATCTTCATACTTGCATGATTCTTGATGACTGGTTGCATGAAGGGAGCTATTCAACCCTTGATGGAGTCATCTATAATCATGGTAGGATATTCTTTTATAGAGCCTCCAAGATCAAGGAGAAGCTTCTACAGAGGGCTTATGAAGAGTTCCATTTCAGCCACACCTATTCTATGAAGCTCAACAATATCATATTGAGGAGCTATTATTGGGAGGGCTTTGAAAGAGAACTATATCAGCATTGTCAGAGATGCATGGACCCTATGGAGTTGGAGCAGCAACATGACCCTCTCTTTCTTCCCTTGAAGAAGACAGTAGATCTATGCACCACTCCATTAATAGGAGGAGGATTGTTGGTGAAGAGCATGCTCTTAGTACACTTGTTTTATATTCTGATTTCATGCATTCTTACACCATGTTTTTGCAGGCCATGACTCCAAAAAGGAGTAAAATATTTTGTAAGCCTCATGGTCAATATTGGGTCCCAGAGCTTTTTGAATTGGACCACTCCCTTGGGAGGACAAGGGAGATTTTTCATCATGATGGGTGCTTCCCAACGGCACCAAATATATCTCACATTTTCAGCTATGGTGAGATGGTAAGGGCAACAAGTAAGTGGCGGGGAAACCACTTACCACATCTTGATCTGATGCAGGCAGGAGATGCCCTGCATTGGTATCATATGTGGGACTATGACCCACCTCCTCTTGTTCAAATTTCTGTTTATGTAATTGTGATTTTGCTTCCATACATGGATGATGTACTTGTCCTATTTTTGGAATTGTATGGAGGAAGAATAGGAGGCATGTGTGTACCACATGAGATGGGGACTCTCTTTGTATACTTTGCTACATATTTCAGGGAGAGTAGGGGTTCATCCATGTTTGTTTCAGTAAAACTCTTGACTCTTTGTGGGATGGTTTATGTACATCTCATAATGAATTTGAAGAGAAAACTCAGGGAAGGATGGATTTGTGAACACTCAGCTTATGCAGAGAGCTGGATCCTTGATGGTGTCACCAATGGGGAAGGAGAAGTGTTGCATCACTCACCTTTTCAGTTGCTTGAGGACAAGCAACATTTTGGAGGGGAGGGTTGTAATATTCCCACTTAGCCCAAGCTAATGGGAATATTCAATTTTGCTTTGTCTTATTTTGATTTTCATGTTGATGAATAAAATGTGAAGGAGAACATGTAAAACTCCTAAAAACATCAAAATAAATCAATGCCCAATGTAAACAAGGCTAAATCTGGGCCATTTTATAAAACACACTTGAGTGTGAAAGAGGCTGGATCAATTGACTGAGTCAATAGGACCAAATCAACAGCGCTGTCTAGATGCAATGTATCTCCTAAAGGCACATCGCAATCCATGTTGGAGGCCACTCATGTGAATGAAGCTAATTCATCAAGATGGTTTAGGATTTGGCAAGACTTCCACATTATAAAAGAAAGAGGAGGACACCAAGGAGAGGGTTGATCGTTTGATATTGCTGAAGGTATTGTATATTTAGACATCCCTCATTCTCTAGCTATTTAGCTGAGAATAATGTTGCTTAGCACTTGGGTGTTCTTGGTCAGGAATCCCACCTCCTTCCTAGAGAAACTCTTGGAGGAGTCTTGTTGCATCTTGTCCATTATCCGGTAGTTGGCCAAGCTTCATCTTCCAACCACAATTCAGATCCTGTTGAGGGTTTGATTGTTTTTGTAATCTGTAGCAAGTGGAGGCTAGATTTACTCAGATCTAGGCAAATCTAGAGGCTCTTTTCAGTGGGGAAGCTGTCTATCCCATTGGCAAAAGGATTCTGGATCCTTGGAGCTACCATTTCAGATCTTGGCATCAGGCCAAACTAGTGCTAGAGACTACAACGCAGTTTTCCTTCCATAACTGTGTTATCTACAAGTAATCAGTTGCAGGGTGTTTTGACTACTTTTTGGAGGAGAGATCTCCAGTAATAGGATTCTCCCTTTCACTGTGGTGATCCATGGATTGGCCACCCAATCCATGTTTATTTCAGATCTGATTTACTTATGTTTCTGTTTACTGCAAAATTCATGAATATTGCTGCAGATCTGTAATTCTAGATCTCAGATATACTCCTGTACATTCATGTGTTGATCAAAACCCCAAGGGGAATTTGTAAAGGAACTCATCTAGTGTACAAATCTGATATAGATCTATCTTGTTGTACACAAATCTGTTCTAGATCTAAAATGTAATATACATTTTCTTCAGCCCATAAAATAACGATGTCAAGCTTTCCAGTCTCATATTGTTGTTGCAGCACCTCAATCTTGAGGGATTCTTTCTGTAAATATTCTATTTCTCTCTTATACATTATATGGGCCACATTATAGATCTGTTTTACTGATTTACATGTAAATATTCAGCCTCCATATTGTTATTCTACTTTGACTCAGTGGGACTGCATTATTTCTGAAGCAGGATTGTTGTGCATGACTGCAGTCCCATTCCTTGGGTGTTTTTCAGCCATACTAGGTGGTGGGAGGTCTGTTTACCTCACCTAGTTTGATTTTTTTTGCTCTCCTTCTAGATTTAGACATTATATCCACCGATCTAAGGGATCTAGGGGCTGCAAACTCATTTCTGTACACCAATTTATGAATAAAGCGTTATTCCAGCAGGCTTTGCTGTGAATCCCAATTGTGGGATATTACACCTTACCTATTTCAGTAAAATATTTTGGGGACCAAAAGCCTCCCAAAATGGAGAGGTCTGATCCAAATTTGATCATTATACTGTTTTTCATCCATCTTGATGCATTTGGAGTGGAAAAAGTGGAGAAATAAGCTCACAAGACTATTTTTAATGTTGGGATCCAGTTTGGCGAAATAAAATTTGAAACGTTCTCAGAGCATTTTGAGGCACCAAATGATGTTTTTTTTTGGGTGAAATATTGCCTCTTTAATTTCTATATTGTAACTCTAGTTAAGAATTGATGTAGTCAAAATTAACCATTATTAGGCTATCGGGTTGTGTTATAAGCGAACCATTAGAAGGAAGAGACATTCCATTCTGTCGAGAGAATTTTGTTCCATAACTGAGAAAAGATTTCTAGGAGAGAAAGAAGGTAGAGGACACAAACAATATTTGTGCACTATAGTTGCCCACACACTATAGGCATTACTTCTTTGTTCGTGCAACCATATTTCCAGATAGAGAAAGAGAATGAAGAGACCTCACCTTCCAACTGGATTTTCTCCCGAATGGGTTTCCTAGAGAGAACATCTTATGTCTTATGTGTTTCTCTCAGATTAATGGGTTGTTCTCTATTTTTATGCATAGTTTCCATCTGCATGCATGCACTAATTACAATTAAATATGCACTTATTAAAGTTTAATAAAGCCGTAACAATGTAATTTTAGTATTCTAATATATTATTATCAGATTTGCTTTGAGAAATTGCCTAGTGGAATATCCACTGTAGTTTATGTGTATAGAGAAAGAGAATGAAGAATACATTCCGGCTGGAATTTTTCTCTTTTTTCTCCCGAATGGGTTTCCTAGAGAGAACATCTTATGTCTTATGTGTTTCTCTCAGATTAATGGGTTGTTCTCTATTTTTATGCATAGTTTCCATCTGCATGCATGCACTAATTACAATTAAATATGCACTTATTAAAGTTTAATAAAGCCGTAACAATGTAATTTTAGTATTCTAATATATTATTATCAGATTTGCTTTGAGAAATTGCCTAGTGGAATATCCACTGTAGTTTATGGATCATCTACCCTCCCCTACATACCTTTGAGGGCTCTCTCCTTCGTGAATCATTACTTTGTCTTCGGGGATAGTTCATGATGCCTTGCCAGAGGGCCAATATTCTACATGTTGCCTACCACTTTTACAAGCAAGGGGGCTCTTTCCTTTCTGAATCATTATTTTCTCTCAAGGGATAGTTAATGATGCTTGCCAAATAGCCAATAGTTTGCATTGTACCTACTTCTTTTTAAAGAAAGGTGATTCTTACACCCAATAGTGGATATAAATATTTGTACAACACTACCCTGCCAATATCCAACAAGCAATATAAAAATAATTTTCATAGGAAAATGGAGACAGCCAAAGAAAGATATTTCTTGAATAGTATGGAAGTGTTGGGATACATAACTTCGTTAATAATTGTTGTTCATACTAGAGGTTGCTACACTCAATATATGTATACAATTCATCTCTACTAGAATCAACTCTTTCTTGTAGCCCAAGAAATTATTCTAATTTTAGATGAATTACAAGAGTTTGGTTATGTATCTTGGTAGTATTGACCTTGGATACTCTTCTTTCAAATGAAGGGAGCGAACTCCTACAAAATAATTCACTCTATTCGAAATTTAAATGATGGTTTCTATTCAATTTAGTTCTTTTAGTCTTCTCTAAGGTGATTCCTTTTGTAAAATAAATGATTGACCTTGGAGCTTGTTTCTTCATTATAGCCTTTTTTCTCTAATGCACTATAATCAACACTATTTTTGGATGTTAAAAAAATTTTGGTTCCACCACCAATTGTTTCCCTAATGGTACACCAACCCAAACCAAAAGCTACTATGATCTCTCTCCTTAAAACTTAAATAGAAATTTTATACAAAAAATAAAATAAAATAAATGTTCAAGCTTCTCTTTACAAAATTCAAAAACCTATGGATAATTAACACTCTTGATAACATTAAATGCATGAAGTGTTTTCTTTAAGATAAGGTCATTTAGAGGCTAGAATGGGTATGGGTATGCCTCCCCTACCTCATTTGAGATCAAGTACTCCAAAATAACCCCTTAACTCAACAATAGGGAGGCATTAAGTCGATAGAGGAGTCAATAAGACACAACACATCCCTAAATGGTTGTACAAGAAGAAAAAACAACAACTGTAGGAGTTTTTATAGGCATACATGGATGTGTTTCGAGAGCCTACAGGACTACCACCTAAGAGGGAAGGGAAGGGAGGTGCATTATGAACTACATTGTGGGAGAATATGGACACTAAGTTGAAGAGATATACAACATTCCATCCACAGATAGATGGATGGGTATGAGTGGGACAGATTTTGGTGAAACAAAGTATGAAACCATAAAGAAAATATTACAATAAAGAAAATCTCATCCGTTATGTTTTTTCCCTTTGTCCCTTTTTAAAATAACTGTCATATAAGGAGATACAACAAGAAGCATATGAATACATGGGATGAAAATATGGTATATATATAACATTCTTATAATAGAGTAGTCCACACTTCTATAGGAAAGTCCCTTTTTGAAACTTGTTTTGGATATCTTCCACCTTCACCTTTGGATATTTCATATGGGCAGAAGGAGGAGTGAGGGAAGATGTTATATGAGACTCTTTGAGGGATGAAAAGTTTATAAAGAAGATCAGGCTATTACATCTACACATACAAGAAACAATACAAATATATTTTGTAAGCCTCATGGCCAATATTGGGTCCCAGAGCTTTCTGAATTGGGTCGCTCCCTTGGGAGGACAAGGGAGATTTTTCATCATCATGGGTGCTTTCCAAAGGCACCAAATATATCTCACATTTTTATTTATGGTGAGATGGTAAGGGTAGCAAGTAAGTGGTGGGGAAACCACTTACCACATCTTGATCTGATGCAGGCAGGAGATGCTCTGCATTGGTACCATATATGGGACTATGACCCACCTCCTCTTGTTCAAATTTCTGTTTATGTAATTGTGATTTTGCTTCCATACATTGATGATGTACTTGTCCTATTTTTGGAATTGTATGGAGGAAGAATAGGAGGCATGTGTGTACCACATGGGATGGGGACTCTCTTTGTATACTTTGCTACATATTTTAGGGAGAGTAGGGGTTTAGCCATGTTTGTTTCAGTAAAACTCTTGACTCTTTGTGGGATGGTTTATGTACATCTCATAATGACTTTGAAGGGACAACTTAGGGAAGGATGGATTGGTGAACACTCAGCTTATGCAGAGAGCTAGATCCTTGATGGTGCCACCAATGGGGAAGGAGAAGTGTTGCAACACTCACATTATCAGTTGCTTGAGGACAAGCAATATTTTGGAGGGGAGGGCTATAATATTCCCACTTAGCCCAAGCTAATGGGAATATTCAATTTTTCTTTGTCTTATTTTGATTTTCATGTTGATGAATAAAATGTGAAGGAGAACATGTAAAACTCCTAAAAACATCAAAATAAATCAATGCCCAATGTAAACAAGGCTAAATCTGGACCATTTTAGAAAACACACTTGAGTGTGAAAGAGGCTGGATCAACTGACTGGGTCAATAGGACCAAATCAACAGCGCTGTCTAGATGAAATGTATCTCCTAAAGGCACATCACAGTCCATGTTGGAGGCCACTCATGTGAATGAAGCTAATTCATTAAGATGGTTTAGGGTTTGGCAAGACTTCCACATTATAAAAGAAAGAGGAGGACACCAAGGAGAGGGTTGATCATTTGATATTGCTAAAGGTATTGTCTGTTTAGATCTATCTTTTGTACACAGATCTATTCTAGATGTAGATCTATCTTTTGTACACAGATCTATTCTAGATCTGAAATGTAATATACAGCTGCTTCAGCCCATGAAATAACGTTTTCAAGCTTTACAGTCTCATATTGTTTTTGCAGCACCTCAATCTTGAGGGATTCTTTTTGTAAATCTTCTATTTCTCTCTTATACATTATATGGGACACATTATAGATTTGTTTTACTGATGCACATGTAAATATTCAGCCTTCATATTTTTATTCTGCTTTGACTCAGTCAGACCGTGTTATTTTTGAAGGAGGATTGTTGTGCCTGACTACAGCCCCATTCCTTGGGTGTTTCTCAGCAATACTAGGTGGTGGGAGGTCTGTTTACCTCACCTAGTTTGATTTGTTTTTGCTCTTCTTTTGGATTTAGACATTAGATCCACTGATCTAAGGGATCCAGGGGCTGAAAAATCATTTCAGTGCACCAATTTATGAAGAAAGAATTATTCCAGCAGGCTTTGCTGTGAATCCCAATTGTGGGATATTACACCTCACCTCTTTCAGTAAAATATTTTGGGGACCAAAAGCCTCCCAAAATGGGGAGGTGTGATCCAAATTCGATCATTATACTGTTTTTCATCCATCTTGATGCATTTGGAGTGGAAAAGGTGGAGAAATAAGCTCACAAGGTTGTTTTTACCGTTGGGATCCAGTTTGGTGAAATAAAGTTTGAAACGTTCTCGGAGCATTTTGAGGCACCAAATGATGTTTTTTTTGGGTGAAATATTGCCTCTTTAATTTCTATATTGTAACTCTAGTTAAGAGTTGACGTAGTCAAAATTAACCATTATTAGGCTATCAGGCTGTGTTATAACCGAGCCATTAGAAGGAAGAGACATTCCATTCTGTCGAGAGAATATTGTTCCATTACTGAGAAAATATTTCTAGGAGAGAAAGAAGGTAGAGGACACAAACAAGATTTGCGCACTATAGTAGCTCACGCACTATAGGTATTACTTCTTTGTTCGTGCAGCCATATTTCCAGATAGGGAAAGAGAATGAAGAGACCTCACCTTCCAGCTAGATTTTCTCCCGAATGGGTTTCCTAGAGAGAACATATTGTGTCTTATGTGTGTCTCTCAGATTAATGGGTCGTTATCTATTTTTATGCATAGTTTCCATCCCCATGCATGCACTAATTACAATTAAATATGCACTTCTTAAATTTTAATAAAACCGTAACAATGTAATTTTAGTATTCTAATATATTATTATGAGATTTTCTTTGAGAAATTGTCTAGTGGAATATCCACTGTAGTTTATGTATAGAGAAAGAGAATGAAGAGACCTCACCTTCCAGCTAGATTTTCTCCCAAATGGGCTTCCTAGAGAGAACATCTTGTGTCTTATGTGTGTCTCTCAGATTAATGGGTCGTTATCTATTTTTATGCATAGTTTCCATCCACATGCATGCACTAATTACAATTAAATATGCACTTCTTAAATTTTAATAAAACCGTAACAATGTAATTTTAGTAATCTAATATATTATTATCAGATTTGCTTTGAGAAATTGTCTAGTGGACTATCCACTGTAGTTTATGTATAGAGAAAGAGAATGAAGAGACCTCACCTTCTAGCTAGATTTTCTCTCGAATGGGTTTCCTAGAGAGAACATCCTATGTCTTATGTGTGTCTCTCAAATTAATGGATCATTCTCTATTTTTATGCATAGTTTCCATCCGCATGCATGCACTAATTAAAATTAAATATGCACTTCTTAAAGTTTAATAAAACCGTAACAATGTAATTTTAGTATTCTAATATATTATTATCAGATTTTCTTTGAGAATGTAATGTTCCTTTTTCGAAAACATTGTCAATCGACAAAGCAAATCTATTCCAGAGATGGACCGTAGGGGCATTTACTGGATTTGTCACCTTTGAACAAAGGATGAGCTCCAGAGGCTACCTGGCCCACTAGCAGACTCTGTCTATAGATTGTTGTCAAGGGAAAATATCCCCAAGAGGGAACAACAACAATATTGGGAATCTCTTAAGATAACCCCAACATTGCAACTACAACAATAACAAATACATCAAATGGAAAATAGTAGTGAGTCATATACACATGAAATGCCGGAGAATCCAATGGCCATCATAATAGAACATAGCAGCATAAAATATACAACTCCTTGAGGAAATGATCACTCAAGCAAGGCACAATAAGCCTCTAGAAAACTGTACATGCAAATATGAAAAACACTGCAGTATATAGAAAGCCCTAAGCCATGACTGCGTATTTTTAGAGAGGAACTGTTGCATAAATGATAAAAATACAAAGATACAACAATGTAGGCTCAAATATAGAAGGGGGAGCAAGATCTCAACCCCTGAAAATACATAACATCAATCCTTTAAGAGGATTGGCTAAAATCTATGCAAAAATGCTATAATACAGAAATGTCGGACTTGCAGTAGCAGCTGCAACTCAAAAGCTGGAAATACATTGAGAAGGATGAAATGGCTGCAACAAATGAAGAACCCTCCTCCAATGGAAATCTGAAGTGAAAGGATAATCCTTTCACCCAAGACTTCCCCTCCAAGTGACTGTCAATCCCTCACAACAAATAGCCATCAAGAATAATGTTGTCTAAGAGAGGGACTGCATTGCTAATGATGGAATGTGGTTGGAATGATGCCAAAGATGGTGGGATATGCTCAAGAACCACCTTTTCTGATCTCCCAATGGATGGAACCTCTATCCACTGAAAAACTAGCTCCGGATGGGGTGTGGAAACCTCCCCAGCAACACCCAGAAACACTGCACAATATCTGCTGCAGAAACTGCGCTGATGTAGATGGCTAAAGCTATGGCCTGAATGTCTAAATATGGGGAATGGAGTGCAATCATTCATGAGCTCCTCAAGAAGGAGAGGAATTCCTAAACAGGACTCCCTCGTGCCCGAAGGCACTGCAACTCTGTTGAATAGCAAGAGGCAGCAACAAGTCATCAAGACTCAAATGAAAAATGATCAAAGATAATCTCAATGGCTGCCTTGCTCCTCTTTTAAACAAGTGAGTCTTCCCTCCATGGGCCCTACTTCGAATTAGGGTTTCCTTCGTCTAGAAGCTTCCCTCCTACGTTGTCCCACTTGATGATGCAATAAGAAATGGTTTATAGAAGACATGGTATCCTGGACGTCTTTTTCACTGTCCATGAGGGAACTGAGGCTTGTTGAACCAGATAGTAAGACTCGTTTTGCCATGGCTTAACGGACAACAGATAGCGAACGGAAAGGTGACGGTGATAAAGCTCAAAAGGGGGAAAATGACAGCAGGTACTTTGAAAATGGGATAAAAAAAACCTTTTAAAAACTGCGTAAAGCCATATTAAATGCCTGTAATGATGTGTAATGTTGCTGACGTGGAGTACAACTGCTCGCATGACGTCATTGCGGGGGCTTCTGAAGTACGGCGGCAAATTTTGGGTTGCCCCCCCTCCCCCGCAATACATCCACACCATCGATCTTCATTTACCTCACGGTCAACAAGTCAACTGCGGGGGTGCCGGATTGAATAATGCACGAGCTCTTTGCACCCCCGTATTTGATCACCCGATTACAATCTTCAACACTTTGCCGCTTCCGCTTTAAAACTTGCTCGACATTTAAACATCAAACTATAATACAAAGCCAAATAAAGTTTAATAATAAACTTAATTGGTAACACACTTTTGTTAAATACTTCTTTTTTATGCTATAGTATAAAAACATTATACCATAGCATATACTTTTTGTGAATTTCAGATTTTTTTATTTTTTTATTTTGTGATATTCAAAAAAAAAGAAAAGAAAAGGATATGTAGATGATCCACAACATCTGGCTCCACCTGGGGATAGTGTTTTTTCCACGAAACACTAAGAACCTGCAGATTAGTGCCTTCACTTCGGGCTTGGAGTCAAAATTTCTTGATGGAAAATGTACAATGATAACACCGGATATATACAATGACGGTGAAACAGCTCTTTAGTGCCGGAAATAATGCTTTAGATATTTCCCATTCACAGGCATATCTAGTACTTCCCCTTCAAGATTTTCCAGCATGAAAGTATTATTCATCCTAACTTCATTAATTTTGAACGGACCATACCACAAGGGATCAAATTTGCCGTGTTTCCCTTTGTCTTCCCTTCGGGTATCCCATCTCAATACAAGGTCTCATTTCTGAAACATGATTTCTTTCGCTTTCCTGTCAAATATTGTCTTCATTTTTTGCTGGTAGGTAAGAAAATTCTCTCGAACTTTATTTATGTTTTCATTTAACTCCATTACATTATTCATTATTCTAATCATGACATTAGGTTCCTCTTGAGCATCTTGAAGGAAAGAAATCACGGGCTTCACCAACTGGGTGGGAAACAATGCTTGAGTCCCATATACTAGCTCATAAGGTGACTTACCAGTGGATCTTCTAGTGGTCATCCTCATTGCCCATAGCACAAAAATTAGCTTTGAATCCCAGTTCTTTTGGTTTTCATTTATTGTCTTCTTCAGAATTCTTACCAATGTTTTGTTATAAGATTCTGCCAATCCATTCCCTTGTGGATGATAAGCTGTAGAATGAGACAATATCACATTGTAAGTCTGACAGAAATTAATAAACCTGATTGAGTTGAAAACCTGTGCATTATCTGTCACAATATTTACTGGACATTTTTGACAACCTCTGACTGTTTTATATACATCAGCAAATACAGAGGGCCAATAAAAACCTGATTTGAGAATTTTATGAGCAGTTACCTTCCAACTGTAGTGACCCCCACACAAGCACTCATGATATTCTTTAATTACTTCTGAAACTTCCTCCTCTGTCAAACATAACAATAACACTCCAACAGGATCTTTCCAATATAGCTTTGCTTCAATTATGACATAAGGTTGAGCTTTGAGTTTTAAAGCTCTGTACTTAGCTCTATTTATTGAAGGAGGACAAGAAAGAAAGCATAAATAATGGACAATATCTTTGTACCAATCTGAGCACAGGAATTTATATTTAATTGCTGACTTCGCCTGAACATCACCTATTTCTTCATTGACTTCCTCTACAGGTGCCAATAAATTAATTCCCAGTGCTTGGAAATTTGACTCTGTTAATAATTTTGCCAGCCCCAATCCTTTAATCAATTTTGTTGGTTTAACATCTAGGTCGTATTCTTGGATTTTAGCAATACATTTCCCCCTTTTCCCGTCTACATCACTCGGTACCAAAACATCTTTTACAGTAGAATTAGGAACATATGCTAAAATTTGGGAATGAAGAATATAGGTTCTGAATGCTTTTAATGCTTTCACCAGAGCATATACTTGTTTCTCCAATATATTATACTTTAATTCATCATCTCGGTGCACCTTACTGAAATATGCTACAGGTTGTTCACATTTTTCTTCATTTCTCTGTAATAACACAGCAGCAATTGTTGTAGAAGACGCAAATGAGAAAATTTGAAATGGCTTTAGATAATCTGGACTTATTAGAACAGGTGCTTCCTTCAGAGCTTCTTTAATTCTTTGAAAAGATTCTCTTGCTTCTTTGTCCCACTTCACCTCTGCATCCTTTTTCAACATTCTGTTATTTTCTTGACAATCTCTGCATAATTAGGAACAAATCTTCTTAGAAAATTAATTTTCCCAAGGAATCTCTGAATATATTTCTTACTTCTAGGCAGTGGAATTGACTGTATTGCTTCAACTCTTGCTGGATCAATCTTCACTCCTTGTTTAGAAACAATATGTCCCAGCAGTTTACCCTCCTCCAGAGCAAAGAAGGATTTTTTAGAATTCAGCGATAAACCATATTTTCTACATTTCAAGAAGGCTTTTTGCAAATGCTGTAGATGTTCTTCATCAGAGTTTGAAAAAATGGTGACATCATGATCCAGATTTATGCAGGAACGCAACAGAATACATATATAACCATAGATACAGAGATGCAGCGGAAATAATTCTTCATTTTATTAATAAAATAATGACTGCAATAAGCTTACAAACATAATGGAAATAAGCTAGGGTGCTGGTAGCGTATCTCTGAGAAGAGATGTAGCGTACGCAGACCTCTAAACTGTGTTACATTGAGGCTCGCAGGCCTATTACAGACATGATGGAAACAGATGAGCTAGGTACTGGCAGCGTATCCCTGAGAAGAGATGTGGCGGCTACCAGCCCCTGAACTGTGTTACAATGCAAACATGATGGAGATGGGGCGAGCTAGGGCACTGGTAGCGCTTATCTCTGAGAAGAGATGTATTGGCTCCCAGCCCCCTGAACTTTATTACAATGAGGCTCGAGGGCCTATTTATTGTTGAGAAACAATGTAGAATCTGAAACGTCCAAAACCCTAACCGTAGGAGATGAAGCGCCAAAACTGTGGGCCCCGTTTGGGTAAATTGGTGGTTAAACTTCCCGGGGACGTAACTTTGGCATTCGATCTCCGTTTGACGCGCTCAATAGCTCGTTAGAAAGATCTATCTGAGGACTTCAATTTTTGAATGAGCAACATTGGTACATGGACCCATGTTGCTCTCTATTTTCCCAAAAAGTGTCATTTAGGGCCTCAAAACGACTCCGGAAGTTTAAGACCCGAAAAACTGCTAAAAATAGTAAGTTGTGCTGAAACTTACAAATTGAAATAACTGATGGTGGGGGTTCAAATGGACTCGATGGGTGGCCACCAATATCCACCTGGATTATTAATGCCCCAAAACGGCTCCGGGTGTGCAGGACGAGAAGCACATATACATAGTAACATCTTGTTTGAATTAGCTGAAAGAATTGATCTTTGCGGAATTTTCCTGAATAGGTGGGAGGCCCTTAGATATCCACTGAGATCATTCACTCCTCCTTAGGAAGCAATGGTCTCCATTGCGTTAAGTTCCTCCGTAGGGGGGGAGGAACCTGGCGAAGACTTGGTGTTGCGTTTGTCGGCGGGATGCGCCCGCATTGTTGGCGGAGGCGTCTTTGGTGAATGTGCCAGCAGTGGGCAGCCAGTGAAGGATCTGAAAAAAAAATTGTCCATCATCGCGTTCCTCTGTTTCTCGAGGGTATCCTCGAGCAAGATTTTGATAGGATCTCCTGCTCCCTCGTCTTCCTTTCCTTCCGCCATGGGGGGTCGTCGGGGTTGCGAGGTTGAACTCCTTATACCCTGGCCGCGTTGGGGACATGAAGAGAAAAACAGAGAAAGAGCAGACCCGCTCTGATACCACTGATCCGGATTTTATGCAAGAACGCAACAGAATACAGATATAACCATAGATACAGAGATGCAACGGAAATAATGCTTCATTTTATTAATAAAAGAATGACTGCAATAAGCTTACAAACATAATGGAAATAAGCTAGGGCGCTGGTAGCGTATCTCTGAGAAGAGATGTAGCGTACGCAGGCCTCTAAACTGTGTTACATTGAGGCTCGCAGGCCTATTATAGACATAATGGAAATAAAAGAGCTATGGTACTGGCAGCGTATCCTTGAGAAGAGATGTGGCGGCTACCAGCCCTTGAACTGTGTTACAATGCAGACATGATGGAGATGTGGCGAGCTAGGGCACTGGTAGCGCTTATCTCTGAGAAGAGATGTATCGGCTCCCAGCCCCCTGAACTGTCTTACAATGAGGCGCGAGGGCCTATTTATTGTTGAGAAACAATGTAGAATCCGAAACGTCCAAAACCCTAACCGTAGGAGATGAAGCGCCAAAACTGTGGGCCCCGTTTGGGTAAATTGGTGGTTCAACTTCCTGGGGACGTAACTTTGGCATCCGATCTCTGTTTGATGTGCTCAATAGTTCGTTAGAAATATATTTCTAAGGACTACAACTTTTGGTGTAAGAAAAATTGGTACATGGATCCATGTTTCTCTTGGTTTTCCCAAAAAAAGTCGTTTAGGGCCTCAAAACGGCTTCAGAAGTTCAGGACCCGAAAAATTGCTATAAATAGTACGTTGTGTTGAAACTTACAAACTGAAATAAATGATGGTGGGGGTTCAAATGGACTCAATGGGTGGCCACCAATATCCACCGGATTATTAATGCCCCAAAATCCGCTTCCCGGTGTGTAGGACCCAACCTGCCATAAAGGCCAGTAAGTTAGCCAAGCTCATGCATCCAAAGAATTGATGCTACGGGTCCAAATGGAATAGGTGGGAGGCCACCGATATCCACCTGGATCACATCATCTAGATAAAAAACCACAAAGTTATCCCCTAAAAACGCAATATCCATTGCTCTCTGAAATGTAGCCCCTGCATTCATTAAGCCAAATGGCATCCTGGCATACATGAATGTTCCCCAGGGTGTAGTGAAAGCAATTTTCTTTTGATCTTCCTTCTCCACAGAAACCTGGTTATATCCTGAAAAACCATCTACCATACATAATCTGTATGCTCCAGTCACTTTTTGCAAGACAAAATCCATTTTCGGCAACGGATAATTATCCTTCGATGAAGCCCTATTTAAGTTCCCGAAATCTACACACAGCCTTATCTCTCCATTTTTCTTTATGACTGGTACAAGATTGGAAACCCAATCAGAATATCTGAGAGGAACAATTATTTTTGCCTGCAGCAATTTCTTTACTTCCTTTTCAATCGGAGCCAACAACAACGGATTAATTTGTTGAAGTTTCTGTTTATGTGGTTTGACTCCGTCTTTTAATGGAATTTTATGCTGAATAATACTCTTATTATAAGTCTTCAGGTCATCATATGACTAGGCAAATACATCCTCAAATTGTTTGAACAGATCTATGTACCTCTGTTTATAGTCCTTCGGAAGGCCTTTGAACAATTTTACCATTCTAGGCTCATTTTGAGTTCCCAGATTACAATCTTCCATATTATCATCTTGTTGTGCTTTCCTTTGATTTACTGCCACATCATTAGCATCAAACAGCCTTTCGAGGGGTACCAAACCTCTTGGTAGAACATTATCTTTCAGCTGAATAATCTGCTGATCACCAATCTTCCTTTTCAGAGTCTTAGGCATATCAGCCGAATCATCTTCATTAGTTTCCAAATCAATCTGATAATCTTCAAAGTCTTCAATCATCAACAAAAATTGCTTAATCTGCTCATCATCCTCAAAAGCCTGCCAATGTTTGATATTGTCTGGGATCGAAGGTCTATGTCTCATCTCAATTTCATATCTTAACCTCGGATTGATCAGAGGCTTGAATGTACTAGCCGCAACTGCTAAAGAATCTGCCATTCTATTCTCTTCTCTTGGGATAAACTGTAGATTGAAAGCTTAAAAGTAGTTTTCAATTAAATCCCATACCTCATTCCTGTAAGTTCTTAACCTGGGATGCTTAGTTTGACACAAATTCTTAATTTGTCTTATGATTAACTCAGAATCACCAAACACGGTCATAGATTGAATTCTCATTTGCTTAGCTGTCTGCAGACTAATGATTAATGCTTCATATTCAGCTACATTATTGGTGGATTCAAACTCCAATTTAAAAGAGAAAGGTACAAGGTTACCTTCTGGAGATACAAAAATGAATCCAGCTCCAGTGCCTTCTTTAGAATACGCACCATCAAAATAACACTTCCAAATCTTTTTTGAATGCAGCTCCTTATGTACAATGGCTGAAGGGAGCTGCCCTTGTGACTCTTCAGCAAATTCTGCATCTTCATGCAGCATGAAACAAGAAAGATCCTCCTTCTCCTGGCCATAAATAGGTGAATTACCTGCATCCTTCTTGGTAGCAGTTTTTTGAAATCTAGTTACTCTATACAACCTTCTTTCTTCTCCATTAAAAACAGGGATGATAGCATATGTAAAATCTAGCTTCAAAACTCCTCCCAACTTTGCCCCCTAGGATCTAGATAACAACATACCAAATCTGGATGGAATATCTGCCACTACTACATCCATCATAATGCTCTTGGCTGGAATTTGAGCCAATGAAACAACCATATCCTTAATAAGACCTACACACTTCACCCTTTTTGAATCAAAAGAATAAAGGTCTCTGTATGGTTTAGTGATTTGTAAATTTAACTCTTTCATCACAGACAGAGGCATCAAATTGTGAGATGCGCCAGAATCTAGCATACAATTATGTACAACAAAATCATGTAACAAAAGTGATATATAAAAGGGAGGGACAGTCGAATCTACCTCTTCAACATGAGGCCCAAAAGTAACCACTGGTTTTTCTTCTTGCAGATTCACTATATCACCCACTTCATCAGACTGAGATAAATTGATAAACTGTGCAATCTCTTTCTTATATCCAGGGGTTTTCATTAATTCAAGAAGAGGAATTTGAATTTTCACTTTTTCTAACTCTTTCGACAAACTGAAAGTTTGATTTTGTTTTGTCAACTTTTTAGGTTCTTCTTGATCTTTCTTTGAATTTAGACTCTGATTAGGAACAGTAAAAACTTTCTCCAAAACATTAGGATCTTTAATCTTTGTTTGAGAAGCCTCAACTTGCTGTTTTTCCTTTTCCTTTTCTTCATTCATGGGTTGCTTCCCTTTATCTGACTTCTCGATCTGGTTTTTCTGCAATGGAGTCGCCATTGGAGTAGCTGATTCTGATTCTTTTTCCCCATCATCTTGAGTTCTTAACCTTTTCTTTGACCTCAAATCGTATTTTTTATGCAATTCTGATTGCATGAAGTCCGTAAAATTCTTTCAATAATCATCCATCTCTTCTTGGTCGAAGGAAAGATCAGTTTCTTCATTTTCTTCCTCAATTTCTTCTTCTGTTTCATCATCTTCCATGTAAACAACAGAAATTCGAGCATCATCTTCTTTTTCATCATCTTCATCTGCTGAATGGGATGGAGTTGCCTCTATATACAAAGGTGCTTGCACCTGATCTTGATCCTTCTTCTCTCTTTGTAGGATTTGCAGGGGCTGTTTTTTAAACTGAGGATTGAAAACCCCTCTGTTTTGTCTTACAGGCTTATTATTGTCTATTTCCAACTTCACCAATTTATTAGAAATTTTTTTTATGACTTTAGTCATATCGTCTATTCTTTGATCTTGAGATGAGGCTTCTTCTTTAGCCTTTCCTTTATCTTGAACTTTACCAGCAGCGGACATATTAGCCTCAATCTCCAGAGCATCAGTTTGAATCTGCTCCAACGTAGGGGACCTTCTTTCCCTCAATGTGAAACTGAACTCTGGTTCAAATGCATCGGCAAAAACGACCCTTGCTCCAATAGGAGGAGGTTTCATTTCCGCAGGAAAACTATTATACAACTTGTTAAATCTTTTCACAAAAGCACTCATATTTTCATCAGATTTCTTCTTTATTGCATTGAATTATGTCGAAGAATAACCATGGTCCCTTTTTTCGCCCCATCTCTCAATAAAATGTCTTTCTAGTCCATCCCAATCATTTATTGAACCATTAGGCAATCCTTTGAACCATTTCCTTGCCTCTCCACTTAGAGACTGAACAAAAAGTCTCATTACAACATCTAAATGTTCAACATTTAAATTCTCAACAAATGTGAAAAATAGGGGCAAGTGCTGTTCTGCAGTTATTTCGTCTTCACCAGTAAATCTAGGGAGTAGTTTGAGATACTCCTGAGGCATTGCGTTCAGTGGTTGGGGTAGATTTAATGGTGCATATCTATTCATCAAGAAAGCAGGGGCCGCCATGTTTATGCCCGGGTTAACTGCTCCTTGAGCGGAGTAAAATGAATACCCGTTGTAGATGGGGGTGAATGAGGTGAAACAAATGATATAGGGATTGGTGTATGAACGATTGCAGAAGAGCTAGAAACTGTATGAAATGGAGTTTCTGCAAGAGGGAAAGACACAAACTCTAAAGATTTCTCTTCTAATGTAGGTTCTTGAAATGAAATGGGTGATGGTGAGGATTCCTTTTTCGAGAAAATGAGTTTCTTGGAAATATTCTTGGATGAGAGAGTGCGTGAACTTCTGCCTGGTGCAAGTAGTGTAGCATCAGGTGTATCAAATATTTTTGGTTTCTGGCCCTTCTTTGAAACAAGCTTCTCAGCATTAGACAAAACAGGAACTTTTTGCTGAGAGGTATCCAAGCTTGTATGAGGTTTCTTAGGAGCCAGAGCTATTTTAAAACAAACACAGCTTATTATTTCCTCCTCTCTGAACAACCAGAGGAAATATCAAACAAAACCCAGGGAAAATATTCAAATCTTCGTCCCCGGCAACGGTGCCAATTAATGTTGTACCTTAAGAAACAATTCCTTTGTTGTGAAAAAGAATCTGTGCTTAAGACATTATCTAATTCTGTCACAAATGAATATATTTTGTCTCTGTATTAAAAACCCTTAAACATTTATTCTGTAACCTTCAAATATCAAACCCATACATGTTTCTGCAATGTCATATTCCACTTATGCTGAAATGAATGAATGGAAGAAAACGAGAAGAGGATTTCACATTGATATGCTGTTTAAAACAGAATCTACCATTTTAAAACCCAGAAGAATTATGTAAAGATAAAGTAAAAATAGAGTAGCACACATTAAGGTTTGTTTAACTCTTAAATACACATGCATAAAGAGACCACTGCTCAAATTACTCTATTTCATTCAGAGACATGAAAACATTATGTAAACTGGATAAAATTTCAGTATAAACAGAATGATGGAAACTTGCATACTTCTTTCATTGATTTGTAATTCTTCAGTAAAAAAATTTGCTTCCAAGTTCCAAAACTTGGAACCTCTTTCTTTCTTGAAATTTTCTTTAAATACAAAGTGACAAAACAGTTTCCCCTGATGAAACTTGGTGAATTTGAAGAATGATCTTCAGCCAATTTGGTTCTCTTCTCCTCTCTTGGCTCTTCATCATCTACCTCAACAACAACATCCCTACTTCTTTTATTTTCCCTTTTAGTTATAACGGGTATTTGAATGCTCGTTTTTTATGTATTTATTTCGCCTGGATTTGCCAGCTTCTCCTGATTAGGCCTGCTTACATGAGAAAATGCAGAATATCCATTCTCAATTCTTCTTTGAGAAATCACTCCATGCGGATCATATGACCATTTTTCTCCTAGTAGCAAATGTGTCTCTTCCAACATCTTAGAAACTTCATCAAAGACTTGCCTCATATTGACCACGAAAGGTCCCACACTCATATGAAATTTATACATAAAACCTTTCTTCATGGGAAGAAAGTGTACCTGATCTACATTAAGGCTATGTCTTATGAATTCAAGGGTAAAAAGCCGCATAGGCACAAAAGTTGGGAGCTTGTAAGGCTCAATACTAGCTTCGTACAATCTTATCTCCGAATATTCTTCAAACACAAACCAATCCCCGAATCTGCAACTAGGTCCTAACTGTAGAAACTCTCAGGCTTTTGGTAGAAAACATGGAGGAGAAACCCCATTCAAAATTCTGTAAGCAATAGACATATAATGACTGGAAAACTCAAATAACCCTGCTTCATTTCCCTCTTTCTAGTTATGTCAGTCCAAAATAAAACTGATTTCTTTTGCTTGTTGACATCAACTATATTCAACCCCAAACTCATAAATTCTTCGACATTTTGATATAAGAATAGATAAACAATCAATGACGGAAATTTAAAGAAACCTGTAAGAGGAAAAGTCATCAAATGAGAATTGACAACCTCCTACCAGAAAGATGGAATATCGAGAACAACCCCTGGTTTCATCATCAGCGCGTACATTCCCAATACTGATTTATCAATTGTAAGGTCATTGTCTTTGCCCAAAATCTCTGTAATACAACTCAGAACTGGTCTATTCTCAGCATCAAACACTTCCAAACTAAATTCTTCTCCTTCTAGTCGAACTTCCTTTGAATTTGATCTCAAATGGGACATACATTGATCAAATTCTTCACCTGAAAGGTTCTCAAAATAACGCGCCAATGAATCTTCAGAGAATTGCAGTGGTGACTCATTTTCAGGAAATTAAAATGCTTTTCGAATTAACTGCGTCGACACCTGCAGAACGTTTTCTCCCTGCGAATTCATTATGAAGCACTTACCAGGGTACATTGAAGAAACCAGCCACGAGATAAATTTGGAAAAGAAATGGGCTTTTGGGATACAGGCGGACAAGACACCGGATTTCTTCATGGCAGAAAAAACTGGGGATTTCTCAGCATTAAGGGTCACTTGATGATGCAATAAGAAATGGTTTACAGAAGATGTGGTATCCTGGACGTCTTTTTCACTATCCATGAGGGAAATGAGGCTTGTTGAAACAGATAGTAAGACTCGTTTTGCCATGGTTTAATGGACAATAGATAGCGAACAGAAAGGTGACGGTGATGCAGCTCAAAAGGGGGGAAATGACAGCAGGTACTTTGAAAATGGGATAAAAAAAACCTTTTAACAATTGCGCAAAGCCATATCAAATGCCTGTAATCATGTGTAATGTTGCTGACGTGGAGTACAACTGCTTGCATGACATCATTGCGGGGGCTTCTGAAGTACGACGACAAATTTTGGGTTGCCCCCCCCACAATACATCCACACCATCGATCTTCGTTTACCTCACGATCAACAAGTCAACTGCGGGGGTGCTGGATTGAATAATGCACGAGCTCTTTGCGCCCCCATATTTGATCACCTGATTACAATCTTCAACACTTTGCTGCTTCCGCTTTAAAACTTGCTCGACATTTAAACATAAAAATATAATACAAAGCCAAATAAAGTTTAATAATAAACTTAATTGGTAACACACTTTTGTTAAATACTTCTTTTTTATGCTATAGTATAAAAACATTATACCATAGCATATACTTTTTGTGAATTTCAGATTTTTTTTTTTGTTATTTTGTGATATTCAAAATAAAAAAATAAAAGGATATGCAGATGATCCACAACAATGATCGTCCACGTGTTTCATTCCCCGTCAAAGCTGTTGATGTGCCACACTACATGGATAGGCTGCCCAATGCATGCTGTCATGCACGAGCGATAATTGTGTTGCTATGCGCAAGCAAGGGAGCGGAAAGTCATTAAGTCTTGGCACGTCCACACCATTTTCGGCATGCTGTGACTACCCGCCACGTCAAACTATCTTCACAGAATAGAAGGTGCTATGATGAAGAGTGTTACTAAAATTTGACAGAGTTCAACAATAATATGTGCAATATTTTCAACTTCCACGTTACGACTTGATCGCTTGTTTACTTGAGGCTAATATAAAACGGATTAAACCTTCCTATCAGCGCTAATTACGACCATTGCCAGCTGTCCCTTATTCTCTACGTGTCTTTTATTATGGAAGGCATGCAAAGCCTCTTCCGCTCTTGTTAAAAACCCGCATGAAGGTTGGTGGGTGGTTTTCCTTATGCGTTTTCAATCATGCTAGCCATTGGAATTCTTATTCAAGACCATGGAGCGCAATAGAAGAGCCTTACAAATGGGCTCAAAAACTTTTACGCCGGATTTTTAGTCTTGGGAGCAGATATATAATAAGTGGTCAAAAGCTGCATTTAAATGTGGAGCCAGACCTTATAACAGATCTACGATGGCAATGTGATAACAATCATCGAGCGGTTATAATCCACAGAAATGCAGAACCATACGAAGGCATTTCAAACGAGCGCGGTTTTCTACCTATGGTAATGTTTGGAGCAGACGTATATGTATATCTAGCGGTCAAGCCTCGCCATTAAAATATTGATGCAGAACTGCATATGGGCACGAAGGCTTCTATGCATGGTGGTTGCATTTAATAATAAAAGATCTGGAGCATATATATTTAGTGGTAAAATGATGTTTGAAATACGAGCGGGAGGGTATATACTCCTGAAATCAAATAAATTTAAAACAACGTTATGCCTGGCTTCTACGTTTGGTTTAAGAGATGGTAAGCACGAAGGAAGCACCCTCGACACTCCCTTGGAGTCTGCATTCTTCGATTCTAACAAGAGTAGCGCCTTCACATTGATGAATATCTCTCGCAATCTTCGATCATTAATGGCAATGACAAGTTTTATCGAGGAGTGGCCAGTAAAATAATTTGCAACCTGCTCGGCATTAAGAGATTGGATCAGAAAGAGAACTTTGTGCATGGGAAAGATTATGACCCTGCCAGAGAAAGGGCACAGAAGAAAACCCACTTGAGCCATTCTCCCTGATGACAAAATGGCGCACCATTTGACCACACAGGGGTCCAACTGATTTTAGCTATGATAAATTATTGCATTTCTTGTGTTGATTCCCTAACATGTGTGTATGATTATATGTATGTATATGGCTAATGTAAATTCATTTATCTGTAGGTTATATGAGGAAAAAAAGGACTATGTTGATTGACTTTGTTTTCTTGCAGGTAACATATCATTACATGCAAATTCCCTTAGCGCAGAAATGACACCACCGGCAGATAGAAGCTGTTGTCTCACATGGCGAGGGCTAAGGCTGGCCTCAGGAGAACAAGGTTATGATATCTCTGAAAGAGAAATGCAGAAGAGATAACCAAAGGCCTAAGGTGGCAAATTTTCTCAGGTCGTCGGGTCGCATAGTCGCAAATCCCTATTAAAGGCCCGACGGCGCGACCCAGTGACCCAGCGACTAGGTCGCAGGGTCGTATAATCTGGGCAGGTCACAGGTCGCATATTTACCTGGGTCGCAAGGTCACAAATTCAAGGAGGTCACAAATTCAAGGAGGTTGCAAGGTCGCAAATCCAAGGAGGTCGAAGGTCACATATTTGCCGAACTCACAAGTCGCAAATCCAAGGAGGTCGAAGGTCACATATTTGCCGAACTCACAAGTCGCAGATTTGCTTGAGGTCGCGGGTCGCAAGTTCCAAAAGGTCGCAGAACCTAGTCAGGTCACAGGTCGCAACAACAGCTTAGGTTGCAGGTCGTAGAAAAGACTGGGTCGCAAGGCAGCTCAATGGTCAAGAAGATGAAAATTCAAGGAAGCCCAAAGGGCAGGTTTTTCTCTATAAATGCTTCCTTCGGGAACTTGTAAAAGGGCATCTTTTGTTAGGGGACTCGAGCTGAGTATATTGTATTACCAGAGGATTATACATTTAAGAATTAATACAAGAATTTTGAAAAACCCCTTTGTGGATCTGATGTTTTCATGTGTATGAGCATTGTTGAGTATTATGTTTTTAGTTTCTTAACATCTTTAGATTAAGGGAACTGTATCTTTAACTCACATCACAATTACATAACAGTTTTCTAAGTATGTTAATGGTGGTTGAGTTTATTTCACTTTCTTAGCGAATGTTGATGACTTTGTTTATCTACGTTTGTGTTATCATTTAAAACCTTTAGGGAGTGAAGGGTGTTATCGCCATGAGGAATTGTTTCTTTCAAGTTCAGAACAGCTTACAGGCATGAACCTAATGAAGTGTTGCTAACAACACTTCCTTCGGTCTTCATGCCTTATTATTTTCTCTTGCTACTCATAGTGTCGTATGTACATTTAATGCATCAATCATATGTCTTGTATCAGTTGATTAGGTGTGTATCCACTGTTTTATAGAGTTTGAGCGAGACCCAAAGCAAAGGAGAAATCAGTGGTAGCCGGACCCACACCCCGGACGGGATCCCTAGTCCAAACGGTTCAAGGTCTAATTGGGACATTTTACCGGGGAGATCCCCTACTGTTGGCCGGACATATTTTCCCGTCAACAAGACCCCAATAATTTCTCCTCCAATGAATATTTTTTGTCCAAATTTAAGACCCTTTGAATTCTTTTAGAAGGTTGTAAGATCAAAAAGGATGATGGTAGCCTCATATATTGCATTATTGCTAAGCTTGGTCCTGCATACTCTGTATTTTTTTCTGCCTTCCATTCCACCAGAGAAGCCATCATTTCTTCAAGAGCCACCTACAAGAATCCCTCTTTTAATGCCTTTTGTGATTCTTTGATAAGAGAACAAGAAAAAATTTTACACCTTGCTCTTATCACTGCTGGAAATGCTTCCAAGAAAGCCTTAGAAGCCCAACAACAACCATATCAAAATAATCCCAAGAAGTAGTATCCTAAAAAATATGGTCCTAAATCAAACAAGGGCCCTAAGCAATTTCAGCCACAAACTGAAAAATAAAATCACCGAAATAATAAGGCAAATCAAAACAAAGGGAAGAAGATAGAGAGACATTGCAACTTTTGCAACTGGGATGGCCATATAGAGTCCAAATTTTTTAAGAAGATGGAAGCCTTAGAAGCAGCAATGAAGAAGCACAACATCAATTTGGAGCACTCTTCACCTTCATCTTCAGGCATGGCACTTTTTGCTTGTGGTTGTCAAGCATCAAGATCTGGTTATGCATTAAATGTATATTCTTGTTCTCCTTCTCATGAGTGGCTCATTGATTTTGGAGCTTCTTACCACATGGCTAAAAATAAATCCATGTTTTCTTCTTTAAATGATTGTAACACCAAACATATTTATGTTGGTGATGATAGGTCTCTTAGTGTTGTAGGATCTGGAACCATTCATCTAGATAATGGTTAGTTTAATGATGTACTATGTGTTCCTACATTTTCATGCAACCTTCTATTTGTTTATCAGATAACTCATTCAGGTGAAGGGAAAATAGTAGAATTTTCACCTCATGATGTTGTAATCAAGGACCTAAAATATCCTAAACATATTTTAGCTACTGGCATTGTTGATGATTTCACAAGGTTGTATAAGTTTGACAACTTTGGGTCATCATCTCTTCCCTCTGTTTTTTTTGCTCATAATGATGATGTGAGCAAACTTTGGCATGAGCGATTTGGTCACTTAAACTATCACTCTCTTCAAACTCTATGTAAGGAAAATATGGTGACAGGCCTTCCTATGGTATCTTTCCAGGATGGTGTTTGCTCCAGATGTGTACTCGGAAAACATCATCAAGATAGTTTTGAAAAATGTGCCTCTTGGTATGCTTCAGCCCCTTTGCAGCTTGTGCATAGTGATTTATGTGGTCCACTTCCTGTTTTTTCTTTCTCTATTTGCAAGTAATTCTTAACTTTCATTGATGATTTTTGCAAGTACATGTTCTTGGCCTTTAAGGCCTTTGTTGAGAAACAATCTGGACATCAAATTCTTAAGTTAAGATCAGGTAATGGCGAAGAATATGTTAACAACAAATTGTTCAAATTTGCACTGAGCATGGCATTCAATTGCAACATACTGTTCCATATACTCCACAAAAAAATGGTGTGGCTGAAAGGAAGAATCGCACCTTAAAAGAAATGGCTAATAGTATGCTTCAATCTAAAGGACTTGGTATCAATTTTTGGGCAGAAGCCATTAACTGTGAAAATTACATATTGAATCACACTCCTACTAAGGTTTTAAAGAATATAACTCCAGAAGAAGCTTGGAGCTCAATCAAACTAGATGTAAGTCACTTTCTTGTTTTTAGAAGTTATGCTTGGGCCCATATTCCAGATGCGAAACATAAAGCCTTAGAACCTAAGAGTGAAAAATGTATTTTTGTTGGATATTCTGAAGATGTCAAAGGATATAGACTTCTTCAACCCAAATCCAAAAATATAATCATTAGAAGAGATATAAAGTTTGATGAAAATATATCAACCTGCGAGCCTAGTTCGGCAGGTGTGCCACCTCTCTCTCTCTCTTTTATTTTTAATAGCATTCCTTCTAGTTCATATGATGACAGTGAGGATGAAAATCCTCCTCCAGCTCGTGAAATTGTTCCTTTTACTCCACCGCTCCCAAGATGGGTCCTCTCTACTCGGGATGCAGCAGGTTCTCTTGCAAGTGACCCTACCGATCGACGACGTACATGTTCTCAATTCGAAAGAGCTTCTTCCTTATTGGCTCAAGTTCCAGAAAAAACTTGATCCAGAAACCTTTGAAGAAGCCTCCAGTCATCCAGATTGGGATGAAGCTATGAATGAAGAGTATCGTTCCTTATTGGTAAACAATACTTGGGATCTTGTTCTTATTCCAAAAGGAAGAAAACTTGTCAGATGCAGATGGGTTTACAGAACAAAGTTTGGACCAGATGGAAAAGAGGATAGACATAAAGCTCGTCTTGTCGCTAAATGTTTTTCACAAGTTAAAGGCATTGAATATACTAAAACCTTCTCCCCTGTTGCCAAAATGAATTCTATCCACCTTGTTCTTTCCTTTGCTGCCTCCTTTAAATGGGAATTCCATTAGATCGATGTTAAATCCGCCTTCTTACATGGAGGTTTTCATGAAGAACTCTACATGGAACAACCCCCTAGCTTTATCAAAAAAGACTCCAACCTTGTTTTTCGCCTTCGGAAGTCTCTCTATGGTCTCAAACAAGCTCCTCGGGCTTGGTATGCCAAAATGGATAGATTTATCTTAGATAATGGCTTTTCTAGGTGTCATTTTGACAACACTGTCTACACCAAGAAGGTGGGTAATTCCTTCACCATCCTTGTTCTTTATGTTGGTTATATTATCCTTACTGGCAGTGATCCAAACCATATAAACCATGTGAAGTCTAGCCTCAAAAAGAATTTTGAAATGACAGACTTAGGACACTTGCATTATTTCCTTGGTATTCAAGTCTTGCAATCCAAGGAAGGCATTACCCTCTCTCAGTCCAAGTATGCCTGTGATCTTCTACACCACTTTCACATGGAAGATTGTAATCCTGCCCCTTCTCCCTTTCAATCTGGAGTAAAGCTTTCATTCAAGTGTACTACCCCTGAAGTTGATGCTACCTTATACCGTCAATTTTTTGGTAAAATTTTGTATCTAACCCATACCCGTCCTGACCTTTCCTTTGCCGTTGGTCTTGTCGCTTGGTTTATGCACCAACCTCATGAAAGTCACCGGAAAGAAGCTAAAAAGAATACTTCAATATATTCGAGGTACAGTTTAGTTCAGGATTCATTACAGTGCAAGAGCATCTCCCTTGTTGATTGGTTTCACTGATTTTGATTAGGCTGGTGACCCTGATGATCAGAAGTCCACTGCACGATATGTATTCACTCTTGGTTTAGGACCTATTACTTGGTCTTGTAAAAAAAAAAGTGCCATCTCCCTTTCTTCAGCAGAAGCAAAGTATCGTGGTGCACTTGAAGCCAGCAAGGAAGCCATGTGGCTTCGTCAGATCCTGTCTGAATTTGGTCTTCATCAGCAACATCTAACTACACTTTGGTGTGATAATCAGAGTGCCATTCAGCTATGTAAAGATCTAGTTTAGCATGAGCGTATGAAACACATTGAACTCCACATACACTTCATTAGAAAGCTCATTCATGATCGTGTTCTTGAAGTGAAGTATTGTCCGACCAATGATCAAGTAGCCAATATCTTTATGAAGGCTCTCACAGAAGCGAAGTTTACCAAACTTTGATCCATGCTTGGAGTTCAAGAAAGTTGTCATTAAGGGGGGATAGGCTCTAATGCCTCCTTCCTTCTCCTATTGGGTCACTTTTGTAAATCCTTCAATCCTATCCCAATTTGTTCTGAAGGGGGGATGTTAGGATATTTTGACACATAGGAAATAGGCTCCTTTTGTGTCACCTTTGTAAATCCTTCAATCCTATCCCAAGTTGTTCTTAAGGGGGGATGTTAGGATATTCCAACACATAGGAAATAGTTAAGAATAACTTAGAATAGTTTAGAGTTAGGTAAAGTGTGTTTCTTTACCATGTACATTTGTAATTTATAATCCGACGGTCATGATTTGTAGTAATCCGATGGTTATCTCTCACCTCGGTATTAACAGCACTTGATCCATGGCTTAACACCAGATTGGTCCATGATCTCTATTTAAAGAGCATGGAGGGTCATTTTTTCGGTAACCGTTTATGAGAGAAACATATATAAATTTTCTTTTATATTAATAAATTCCCTGAAGTGGCCGCTTTGGCTCAGGGCATGGATAGTTTCCCTCTTTGAGGGTTTTAACCACATGATTATATTGGTGTACTGATTTGTGATTTGTTTGTGAGCGGTGACCTTTGGTTCTTGATCTACGGAACTTACCCTGTAAATTCCTACACTGGAGGGTTCTCTTCACTTTGAGATGGTTTAAGTGGAGAAACTTGCACTAGACTGTTTCATTAAGCAGGTTTTCGGGCTAACTGTTCCAACCGCTATTTCTGCATTAAAATTCTACAATGTTGGATTTCATCACCAACTAGTGTTTTTAGTGCGGGAATATTCTGTTTGTGTGTGGATTTCTCTCTTAGATTTTTTAGGTGTGTGATCAATTTGATTGTTTCCTTAGATACTTTAGGACATTTTATTGATTTTTTTTTTCGTGTGTTAAATTTTTTAATCGTGGCAGAATTACCTAGAAAATCACATAGAATGCAGGGGAAACCCCCTGAGTACACACCAAGCTAGTTAGAAAAACTTAAATATGAGAAAGGAAAAACATCAAGGAATGGATCAACTTAACGCGAAGAAACATCAATAATTATTCATCATGAATATGAAGTAGATCAACCTTGAACAATAGAGAGTACTCCAAGAAGAGTTTCAATTTCTGAACTAACTGAACTTGTTTCTACAACTAGTGAATTATCAGAATCGGATCCTGAAATTTCTGAACCAGAAACTGCAACTGTTATATCTGAGATTACTTCTCCATTCATTACTTCAACCCCTTGTCATCCTGATTCACCTAGAGTGAAGTATCGTATCACTGAAAATCTTCCTCCTGGTCTCATTAGTATTGAAGAAGTTACTGACAATGAAGAAGAAGTTTTTCTTCCTCCCAATTAGGACACTTTAGATCTTAGACCAAGTGAATCGATTTACTATAGCCCTTTAAAACAAGATCCTTGGTATTATTAGTTGGTAGAATTTCTACACAATACTAGTCTAAATTATTCGCCACCTAGATTTCCTTTTTACGTTATACCAAGAGATTATAGACCTCCATCAAACATGTCTGGTGAGTCATCCATGTTTTCTGCGTCACCAGAAACATATTTGTATGGTGGTCCGTCTGTTCCAGTAGGATACCAGTTTCTCTCTAGTACTTTCTTAGGAGCATCTCCTTCTCCCGACAAACATATACCATCATATGGTCCAAATGAATCAAATACCAAAAATTTGAGTGCGGAACATGTTTACATGATGTTTGGAAACATTCCTAACCCTGACCCTCAAGGTATTAAGTTACCGCCTAGGGGAAAACCTCAAAGTGGTAATTTACCGCCTGGGGAGAAACCTCAAGGATAGTACATACCTCAAGTACCATATCAACCTCAAGGATAGTACATACCTCCAGGTCAGTACATACATCAGGGTCAATATCAACCTCAAGGTCAATACCCAACTCAAGGTCCGCAGCCTCTTCAAGGACAGTACCCTACACTAGGGCAATCGTCTTTCTAGGGACAACAGCTTCCTTTAGGGCCACAATTCTACCCAAAACAACAATTGTTTCAAGGAAGTGGGAATTATCCAACTAATTATCAAGCATATGTTCCAAATTATCAACCTGGTTATGGTCCTTCTTATGCAACACAAAGTTCAATGGGACCTTCATATCCTGGAGTAAACACAGTGTGGGATCCATCATAAGTTCAATAGAATTTACAACCTAATATGCAAATACCCTATTATCAACCTAGTCATTCAATGGGTTACATTCAAATCCAGCAACCTGTCCAACCTATTTAACCTACAATTTAGGTACCTGCATCTAGTACAATTCAGTAGCCTGGTCCGAGTACACCTAGAACTCCAACTCAAACTGCTACACCAACTTCTGTTCAAGCTACCACACCTATTCCCGGAGTTTCTGCAGCTCCTGTTTCTATAGCCCCTCACGTATCACAACAAATCCCTATAGTCTCTGCACCACAACCTAGACCTACAATCAAGACTACCGTTTAGCTGCCTACGGGACAACCTGGTACAAGCACAATTGTAATAAGCCAATCTCAGTTTTTTTATTAACCATATCAAGGGCAGTATCAATATGGGCCTGCAACACAAAATCCAGTATATCAGCATCGACCATACCCTAGTTACACGTATTATATACCAGATCAACCCTAATATGGTCTGGCTAATCCTGGTTACCCGGGAGGTATTCCAATCCCAAACACACAGGCTATTCCATGATATGTTAGATATCCTCCTCCTGGTACTGGTATAGTTCCACAAGGTTATAATTTTTCTCAAGACCCTAACCATCGGTTGCCATTCATAGCAACTTTGGATTTACCTGATTTTTCATGCCTAATGAATGATCCCATCTATTATCTTCTGTATGGCCACCAATGCCAAATAAGTTTCCTAGTGATATCCCTAAATTTGAAGGGAAATCAGGAGAGGACCCATCGAACCATGTCATGACTTACTACCTATGGTGCGCATCCAACTCTTTGATTGATGATTATATTCGATTACGACTGTTTCAGAGAACACTGATAAGCTTAGCTGCCAAATGGTACATTGAATTACCGTGTGGCTCATTCAACAATTTCAATGCTTTAGCAACTGTTTTCTTAACACATTTTCAGTTACCAGTCAGATACGACAATGGCATGGAATTATTGATGTCATTAAAACAATCTATGTCTACATACATATCCGATCACATACATGAATAGAGACATATAAGACATTTGGTTAAAGTTTTTATTCCGTATCAGAACTCGGCAGAATGGTTCATCAAATAATTACTTCCAAAGATCACTGAAGATGTGGCTAAGGGAAGAGTTGTTACTAAGGAACAAGTCATTTCTCAAGCTTAGTACTTAGACCTTGTATATACACAGTATGGTACTTTGCATGAAAAAATTCCTGATTTACCACGTTCTGGTCAAATAACTAGAACTCCTTCAGGGTCTCATGCTGCAGATGGTGTAATTGGTTTAGTTAACACATATAAAAGTAAGAAGAATTCCTTAAAAACTACTTCTCCTATAATAAATTTACCTCATTCACCGAAAGGAGATTCTTCCCTTGAAACTTTTGTCGATATTCATGCTGTAGATTCATCTACAGCTAAATCAAAAATTAGTAATAAGAATAACAGTAAGAATAAAAGAAAATAGACTTTGTCGCCCAAAGAGAAAATAGAAAAAACTGAACCATCTGACGATAAACGAAAACCTTGTTATCCTTGTCTTATCTGTGATGAGGATCACTTTACTAAAGAGAGCCCACATCGATCTAAGGTCTCTAAATTCGTCAAAGGTTCACCCACACCCACTGTCTTGAAGGATCCTTTTCCTACTCAAGATAGCAAAATGATAGGATCTTCTTCACACTCATAAGCAAATATTTTAATGATGTCTGAGGTTATGATTGTGACGCAATCGCAAGACTATGAGAGTAAAAATCCTGTTACTGGTAAAGAAGTAGAAAATTATAATTCAACGCCAGCAACATCTCCTTCGGTTTCTGATCCACTTCATATCAATAAACTGAATCCGGATCTACTAATTAAACCACCCACTAAAGGTGTACTTCAAAATTCAGCTTTCAATCCACATGCGAGAGCTGCCCAGAACTACAACATTGTTGAATACTTGGCGATTTCCCCTTTAGCAATGTCGGCTCTAGAAGTGCTGCAATCATGTCCAGCACAAAGGAAATTACTTTTATCAGCTAATGGAGCTATATATCCTTAGGATTCTAACCTTATGGTCTTCGATTTAGAATATTTTACACTGAGACTACCCCATCAGATGGCTTTTCAGATTCCGGTATTAGTAAAAAATAGAAGAATTTTTCGTACTGTAATTAATGAGGGGGAATCCGGGTGCACTATGTCGTTAAATTTTTGGAAAAGTATTGGTTCTCCAATGATCAAGAAATCTCTGACAATCCTTAAAGCTTTTTATGGAAGAGGATTCCATCCGTATGGAATTTTACAGGATCTACCTATAGAGGTCGAAGGTAAAATTGTTAATCTAGACGTGGAAGTATTTGATGCCCCTCTGGATTACAACCTTCTTCTGGGTCGAAGTTGGTATTATTCTATGACTAATGTCATGTCTTCCGTCTTTTGGTTAATCATGTTTCCTCATAAAGGAAATATTGTGAAAATCGATCAGTTGTCATATTATTCGTCTGACCAGCCTCTACAGATAGTATTCAACATGTTGGAAAATCGACTATTCCTTATGAAGATGTTGGAGTAGGTTTAGTAAAAGATTCTATTTTGATGGGAAATTTTTCTATGCCTCCACCCAATGTACCACATACTATTTCTAATATCAATATGATTACATCAAGCACTATTACATTTGATGATACTTGGATAATGCCTTTAGAGTCATAAATGGATTCTTTCAATGGCAAGATGCCTTTTGTCCTTTTGAGCTAGCATATATAGCGATACAATCATTTTCTAACACACCTTCAACTGATCCTGATCCAATGAATTTTATCATTGAAGAATATTATTCACTATCAAGCTCAGCCTTGACATCTATTTCCGATCCTTTTCAACAAGTATTTCATATTGATGAAATTATTCGCAAATTTTTGTCTATGGATAAATTACCATGGGATGATATACACCATAGATATTCATTTTTACCTAAACTTGATAGATTTGAAAACGATTTTTCGTCTATTTTTACAATTGATTATGTCAAGGAACCACATAATCCAATCATGATTACAAATTCGGATTCTGAGATTAATTTGGGAAACATTTCTACAATTGTTTCTCTTGACATATCAGTGAAATCCGGAGTTGTTGAAAATATTCATATAGGAGCTTCTTGTACGATTGATGAAATTAATACATATAAAGCCCTATTTCAGGAATTTTGTGACATATTTGCTTGTTCCTATAAAGAAATTCCAAGAATTGATCCAAAAATTGTTGTTCATGAAATAAAGACATACTCGGATGCAAAGCCTATTGGACAACGTTTACATATGATACATCCATGAAAATTTGCTGCTATTGAAGTTGAGGTTGAAAAGCTACTAAGAGCAGGATTTATTTATCCAATCCCATTAACATATTGGGTATCTAATATAGCTCCCGTTACCAAAAAACAAGGGACTATATGAGTATGTGTCGATTATAGGGATATTAATAAAGCCTGTCCAAAGGAAAATTATCCCACCCCCTATATCAACCAAATCATCGATTATTATTCCGGAAATGAAATGTTTTCATTTATGGATGGATTTCCTGGATATAATTAAATAAACATACTCCCTGTCGATTAGCCTAAAACAATGTTCATTTGTCCTTGGGGAACATTTGCTTATTGTAAATTACCTTTTGGATTAAATAATGTTGGTGCAACTTTTCAAAGGGCAGTGTCTTACGCTTTTCATGACATTAAACACATTTTGAAGCCTTATATGGACGATTTACCTTCTCACTCATTAAATAGGGATGATCATCCTACTCATTTACGAGCAATTGTTATGAGATGTAGGCATTACAGGACTCGTTTGAATTAGGGGAATTTTGAGGTCTAAAATGGGCCTCCTAAGGAAATTATAAAATAATAGTGGAAAAAATCTAATAAGATTTGATGACATCATCAAATTTTAGAGGGAAAAATGAAAAAACTACTTTTTCAATTCATATTTTCAACTTATCTCCCAAAGTGTTTACTCAAATTTCGAGCGGGAGTACTTGTTGGATGCGGAATTTAATTCCCCATCCAAGGAGTACACATGTTGCATACTTTTGATGGGTCCAACTACACGAAAAATGAGAAATACATAAAAAAAACGTGATTACAATCACGTTTTTTATGTATTTCTCATTTTTCGTGTAGAAGAGTTCATTGAAAGTATGCAACATGGGTACTCCTTGGATGAGGAATTAAATTCCGCATCCAACGAGTACTTCCGCTCTAAATTTGAGTAAAGTTTTTGGGAGATAAGTTTAAAATACGAGTTGAAAAAGTAGTTTTATTATTTTATTATTTTTTAATATTTTTACTTTTTTACTCCAAAAATGGTGAATCATCCATTATGGATTACATCATCATCTTGAATCCTATTGGTTGTTATAAAGTTTATTTTTGTTGTACATTTTTCTTATGAGGCCCATTTTAGACCTCAAAATTCCCCTAATGAATCCTCATAAGTGTGTTTTTTGTGTGAAATCTAGACGATTACTCGGATTTATTGTTTCAAAATAAGGCATTCACGTCAATCCCTTGAAAGTTGGGGCCATCATAAACTTACCTCCTCCTTCTACACTCTGCCAACTCCAAAGTTTGCAAGGGAAAGAAAATTTTCTACGTAGATTTATCCCGAACTATGCTGAGTTAACAAAAGGTTTTACTAGGTTGTTGAAACAGAATGTTCCTTTTATTTGGGATGATATTTCTAATCAATATTTTGATTCTCTAAAACATGCGTTAACTCGTGCACGTTATTGCATCCACCCAATTACAACCAGGACTAATTTTTATACCTAGGAGCCTCTGATTCCACCATTGGAATGGTTTTAGTTCAAGAGGATGAATTTCACAATGAGCATGTGATTTATTATCTAAGTAGGAATTTGAATCCAATTGAAACTAAATATTCACATGTGGAGAAATTGGCCTTGGCAGCCGTTCAAGTTGTCCAAAGATTTCGTCATTACATACAGTTACGCAAGACAACGGTAATTTCTAATTTCAACCCAATGATGTATATTTAGACAAAACAATTACTTGGGGGCAAATATTCTAAATGGAATTTTATCCTACAAGAGTTTGATTTGGAATTCGAAAAGTCTAAATAAAAGAAATCGTTGGTGTTTGCAAAACTTATGTGTGACTTTCCCAATACTGAGACAAAAAATGTGGTAGAACATCCCATTGCAGATGAATTTCTGTTTCTTATCAGTACATTAGATCCATGGTATGGAGATATCATCATTTATCTTCAAACCCAAACCTTTCGACCTAATCTTTCACGTTCACATCGACAAAAGATCTGTTACCAATCCCAACAATACAATATTGTTGGGGACACACTTTATTGTCGCAGTGCGGATTCTGTTTTTTGATGATGCATAACTCATGAAAAGGCTGAAAGGGTTTTGAATGACTGCCACTCTGGAGCGTGTGGTGTTCATATGTTTGGGTATGCCACAGTCCAAAATATATTGCGCGTTGGTGATTTTTGGTCGTCATTATTAAAATATTGCATTCTTGCTGTCTGAAAATGCCACAACTGTCAAATATTTGATCGAAAAATGTGTGCACCACCAGCTCCTTTTCACCCCATAATTGTTGTCGGTCATTTTTCAAAATGGGTATTTATTTCATTACATGTAACCCTCACTCGGCCAAGGGGCATGGGTATATTATTCTCACTGTAGATTACTTTACCAAATGGGTAGAGGTGATGCTTACATTTGCGGCAGATGGCAAGATTGTAGCTACATTTGTATTCAATCATGTGATTGCTCATTTCGGTGTACCCCAAGCTATTATCATTGACCATGGGAGTCATTTTCGAAATACAATGATGACCGAAATTTTTGATCAACTTAGCCTACACCATGATAATTCTACTCCATATTACTCGCAGGCTAATGGTCAAGTTGAAACCGTTAACAAAGTTTCAACCACCATAATGAAACGGATTATCGGAATTTACAAATCAAATTGGCATACCATGGTTTTTTCAGCATTATGGGCATACCGAACCTCAGTAAAAAATGCTACAGGGTTCACTCCTTTTCAACTGCTTTATGATTTAGAATTTGTGTTACCCATTGAATGCGAAATACCATCACTCCAATTATGCATAGAGTTACTACCAACTACCTCTGAAGAGGAAAAACACTTTTTGTACTTAGCACAATTAGATGAGACTCGGCGTACCACTGCATTAGCAGCCAAAACTCAAAAAAATTGCATTAAAGCTCAGTATGATCGAAGTGTTACACCTTGTGTTTTTTGAGAAGGTGACCTAGTCTTATTATATGATCAAGCTTACAATAAGCTAGGAGCTGGGAAATTCGAACCAATGTGGCATGGTCCTTACATTGTCAAGCGAGGGCTTTCCAAAGGGGCCTATGAATTGACTGATTATGATGGGGTCTCTTTAGATAATCCCATAAATGGTCTTTATCTGAAGAGATATTATGCTTGATTCTTGTGTGAAGATCTCACTTGTATATTAGTTATTTTTCTAGTTAGTGAGCCTTAGATTAGATAGGTATGCCTAGTTTTTACTGCTATCTCTACTTATCTTGATTACTCTTGATATTGTAGATGTCGAAATCCCTTCAAACATACCTTGGTTTTGCTGATGGTGCTTGTCGTAGTACACGGAATATTTCTTCCGCAGCTTGGGTTATCTATTCACCCACTGATGAGTTAGTTTCTATGCATGGGGTAAGCCTTGGTCAAACAACGAAGAATATTGAAAAATATAGCGCAGTGATTGAATTATTATCTGATGCCATTTCATGTGGTATTCGATGTTTGATCATAAGGTTAGATTCAGAACTCATTGTATTACATTTAAACAGAGTACACTTAAAAATATAGTGTTATTAAGATTATTTTTGAAGGTTCGTCTCTTGGAAAGACAATTTTATTACATCGAATATCAACACATTTCAAGAAATTTAAACACATTAGCTGATGCATTAGATAATCTTGTTCTAAATAGACATTTGCAACATTACACAGTAAACCAAAACAAACATTCGATACATGTTAAAGAAGATAGTCAGAGAAAGTAGTAATATCATAGGCAGGAGTTTTTTTTTCAAAAAGTATTACATCATATGTGATCATAAGTTTAAAAAACCTTATGATCTGAAAGATATTGATACAAAAAACAAAATATGTCAATCCACGATGATCATCCACTATCCGTGGTGATGATCATGGTAGTATACTATCACACACGCCACCTTGCACAGGAATCTCCTAAACTGGCCTGGAACACCAGTAACATGTCTCTCGAGACAAAGAGGAATGTCGTATGTCGATATTTGAGGGATATATATATATAGTAAACCTCTCTAGGTTGTGTTCTATGTCAGTGAGGATTTCTGCTACCTAATCCTGTGGCTATGCTATGGGTTCTGTTTGTCGCCTTTCAAAGCAGTGGATTGTAACTGGCCGTCATGGACCAACATCTATATTTAAAATTTTTTTATCAGTATTGAATGATTTAAAAACAAATAAAAATTAAAGTTAAAACACATCAAAATGATTCGATTACCTGATTTTTCCCATTGTGCCCCTAGAGGTAAGGACATCTTGAGATCACGTCTAAATTCTATACCCACATATGGGAAATATTCAATTGTGAATATTTGGTTCTGCAGCCACATAAAATATGCAAGAGTAAACCGAACCATTGTACAACCATCACCACCATGGCGGGCCATTAATGCAACCCATCTTACCATACGAGGCTCTCTAAGTTCACCACGATCAACACGAATAAGCTGAGGGGCGAGGAATGGAATCCTCTCGAAAGCAAAAGAGATGAGGATGGCGCCATACCCAAATTTTTTCAACTTTTCATTTTTTTCTCTTGTTAGTTGGCCTTTCATATTGGCCAATACCCCTTCACACCAGTTGAAAATGGTGCCTCTGAAACATTCAACTGTAGTCTGCATCTGAGACTTGGAGGCCACATGTGGAGCCGCGCTTCCACACAACCTGGTTACTTTGAATGCAATAACTTTAAGATCAAGCCGCAAGATTTTCTTTATATCTATGCGGTTATCTTTGGGATCTGCTTCGTTACTGCAAAATTTTTGTTTGTAACTAGAAATGGGTAGGCCACCCTGCCTAGCTCCAAACAAAGATTTTTTTTCTCCTCTTTTGGATAATCCAGTGAGAAAATAAATATCTTCGAGCTCAAGTTCAAGTTCATGATCACCAATGATGAAACACTGATTTTGAACATACCACTTGTTCACTAGCCATGTCATCAATTCCACTTGTGCCCTCATACCTTGAATTTCCCAGAATTTATACAAACCACAATTTCTAAGTGCACACATTGTGGTTGGATTATTCATAGCTGCATTGTCTGTACCTTCATGCTCATGTTCTCTCCACTCTAGCATTGTGGAATGATCTACAAATGGATGCATTTGAAGATTAGAAGCTTTTAAAGTGAAAAAATTTAACCATTTTTATGAGAAAATATCAATTTTAATTTGTTCACGGCGCCTCTGTAGTTTCGTGTAGAGACAGTGCGGACGTCCGCACACACTCTACATGAAAACCACATAAGCCTGATAATTTTCCTTTAAGAAAATTATCGGGGGTCCACAGGTAATGCATATGTGATCCACGAACCCCCAAGGGAAGAATTTTTAACATATTTTCTCCTCAAAAAATGATTTTAAAACCTAAAAAGAGAATTCAGTTGGATATAAATGAAGAGAATAGATTTTTGGATTACCTAGTTCTGGTGAATCTCGATTTGAGCAGTCGGTTCCCCCGATATCAACTCTGGAATTGTTTCTACCAAAAGCTCTCAATTTACAACTCTGAAGACAAAAGGTGAAAATGACTTTGTTAAACTCCTTTTTATAAGATTTTTTGAATGAATAAAATATTATATTTTATTTATTTTCAACTTTAAAAAGTGTTTTTTCAATGTTTTTACTTATTGGAAATAGGTATGTTTAATCTTTCGAGTTTTTTGTGCAGAATACAGATTTCCCTGGAAATGAATTATTTTGATGATGAGTACACTTTTATCACTTTTTCAGGCTCTTGAAAATTACGAAAAAGTGAAACTCTGGAGTTCTCTTTTAAGCCCTTTTTCGACTCTCTAAACATGAAAATATCGTCGAGTACTTGACTATTCGAACTTGTTAAAGGAAATGAACAGTCGTCCTTTCAGTATAAGTTTACCTCTTTTCCGAAATGAAATAGAATATTTACAAAAAAGGTATACGTTGACTAATCATGCTCAATAGAGTTCTCTCCTGTATTATTTTATCCTTTTTCAGGCTTGAGAGACTAAATTTACGAAAAAGTACAACCACAAAGTTTTCTTAAGTTTTTCTTCTGACCCCCTAAAATTAAAAAACACCGAGTTTCATCTATACTGGACTCATTAAAAATTAACAGTAAAGGTGATCAGGATTTATGTAGGAACACAATAAAATTCATAAATAGACATAAACATAGAGATGCAGTGGAAACAATACTTCATTTCATTAATAACAAATGACTGAAATATGCTTACAGACATAATGGAAATAAAAATAGCTAGGGTGTTGGTAGCATATCTCTGAGAAGAGATGTGGTGGCTATAGACCTCTGAACTGTGTTAAAAGGAGGCTCGAGGGCCTATTTATTATTGAGAAACAATAGAAAACTCCAAACGTCCAAAAACCTAACCCTAGGAGATGAAGCGCCAAAACTATGGGCCTCGTTTGGGTAAATTAGTGTTTCAACTTCCCGAGGACGTAACTTTGACATATGATATTTGTTTGACGCGCTCAATATCTCATTATAAAGATCTATCCAAGGAATAAAAATTTTGATGCAAGAAAGATAGGCTTTGTTGCTCTCATTTTACCCAAAAAATGCAGTTTAGGGACTCAAAACGGCTCCAGAAGTTCAAGACCTGAAAAACTGTCAAAAATAATAAGTTGTGCCAAAACTAAAAAATTGAAAGAGACAATGGTGGGGCTCCAAGTGGAATAGGTGGGTGGCCACCAATATCCTTGTGGATCAAAAGGACTTTTCAATTACAAAAAGGAACGAACCATTCCTTCTTAGGGTTCAAATTTAATACTAAGTTGGACTCATCTGAAGGATGAGCTTACACAATAAGAAAATGTTATCCTCCTTAAGCTTGTAAAAAATAAAGAGGTACTTGCCACAAATGGTGGGGGAAAAGAAAGAAAATGAATGCAGTTGTCACCCTTGTTTTGAAAAGCAGTATACCACTCTTGAACAAGACACTTTTTTGTCACACTTGTACCAGCGTTGGGTACAATCATTTGTCTAATAGTTAATCAAACAAAATTGAAAGTCTTCAACTAGTTTCTTGGTATTAGCTTTAGTTCAATTGTTACCAAAACATCTGCAGCGTCGTTATGTGTTCAAGATATAGTTCAAATAAAATCATTCATTTCAAACATTTGTCTCCATTCGCATTGACCATCCCTGAGTCAGTCCCTGTTAAACATTTCTTCAAAACTTGATCTAATGGTTTCGTGTCATAGGCTTTCCTATGATAGGTCACTTTCTATCGACAATAGATCATCATCTAAAAATTTGATCTAGAATCCTATCAGTACCTTGGGATCTTCATGCCCTAATGTTAGATTTCTCACTTTCGATGACAAGTTGCATCATTGACCTTCGATCGAATGATTCTGTGAAGTGTTCGACTGCAAAAAATTTATTCGCACTTTATGGATTGTATTGAGTACTTTGAGAGCCATTGTCATTATTGGTGGTTTCTCTCACACTTGTTAACTTTTCACATCATTGACTAGTAATCAAGTGGTTTCTACCATGTTTGACTTCGTCACAATCAATCACATGGATAGAATCGTACTAGTTCAGAAAGAAGAAATCAAGACCCTGGATCTAGTTTCCACCATCCAGGCTGCAAGGAGTTTTATTATTCATGATACAATAGACTACTTATGACAGATGGTTGCGTCCATGATGTGTCTACTATTGATGTAATTTTAAAATCATTTATGTATCAGAACATATAGTTAGTTTGATCTGAGTATGGGAATGCCTACCTCAGCGATGATATCCATATATATGTTTGCATTGAATGTTTTTACAGGTTTTCAAATAGTATGTCCACAATCCAATCCTCAAAAAGATAAATCACTTCACTCTTCAAAACTACCTCAGACTTCACACTTTAGGGGGAAATATGTTACACGTTATTTTTTCACCATGACATTTGACTATCAATATAGGTTCATCATTACCTGTATTATGCTCCTTTAGAAGTCTAAAACCCAAATGTTCCTAAACCAAGTCCTGGAATTGGAGAAAAGCTCATTAAAACCCTAAAAAGACTAACTCCGCATTTTTCCTATCCTTTGCCTGCGGATCTGTAGATATTTTCTCTATAGCCCATGGCACATCCTACACGTTTTGCTTATAAAACCTATGGACCCCTGTAAACAGTCAAATAAAGGTAAAAGTAGGTTCTAGAAGCCCAGATGGACAAATATTCTCCCAAATGAAAGCTTCTAGAAACACGTTGAGTTCGAACTTTATCCTATACTCATGAGCTCTATCCCTTCACTCATGGAGCTTATCCCTTGGTTTATGGAGCTCAAATCCCTTCATGAGAGGAATCCATACCCCTCTTCATGGAACTGAAACTACCTCCATTTCCCTATAAATTGAGCTCATGTTTCAGTCTCAAGGGTAGAGACACATATGTCGTAATTGATGAAGAATTATTAAGAGAGCATACTCTCTATACTAGCCATTTTTTATATGAGAATTATCACACACTCATGTCGATAACTTTATGCTAGTTCAGAGAGAAGAAGGCTTGTCAATCTGAGAGAGAACGATTGTTCAGGAGCCCGGAAGAACTTGTATAACATCAAGGCGAAAGGTTGTAAGGTTACTTCTTATTATACAAGTTAATACAAATGGATTCTATTTTCTCATTGAATTATTCATGTATCTATTTGAGTATTTCAATTCTTGGATTCCTTGATCACTGAGATAGATTAGTGTTTTCTCAATTATTAAATCTTGTAGGTGCTTTTAATCCTTGTATCTGTCTTTGATTGCAAGTTCCACATGCTAAAGTGAACTCTATTGGAGCGACTTGTTAGAAGATTTCGGAAAGCGTTGGACTTCAGGTAGGGGTATGTCCTCCTACTTTGTTATTAATAATTCTAAATAAAAAATGATCTAGAGAAAATGGTTTTCATTTGGTTGTTTGTTTCTAGATATCTTTAGGATACTAGGGAGATCGTTGTTGTCCGCAAGAAGGATTTATCTGCATAACAACTATGGCATACAAATTGGAGCTTCCTTCTTCTTCGCGAGTTCATCTAGTTTTCCATGTTTCATGCTTAAAGAAGGTTATAGGTGACAAACTTCCAGTTCAAACAATATTTCCAAAACTTGATGAGGAAGGAAAAATCATATTGTAACCTGAAACAGTCACGAAAACAAGAACTAGACAACTACGAAATCGATCAATTTCAGAGTATCTCATCAAGTGCAATAACTTACCCACTGAAGATTCTACATGGGAGGATGAGAATTTTATACATAAGCATCCAGAGCTACTCAAGTGTTGAGGACAACAATTTTTGAAGGAGATGGGCATGTTAGGTCCCCATATTACTAGTGCAGTCCCTTATTTTTATTAGTGTATCCGCTTTGTTGTTTTTGTTGTGCCCCTGTAACCCCCATATTGTTATTATTGTTCTCTTACATTATTATTGTTAGGTTGGCTAGGATTATATTGTGACCCCATGGACCCCTATATATAGAAGGAGGTTTTGTCATTTGTATCATCCAAGAATTGTTTATTTATATAATGTATTGGAGGTTTCCCCCTCGAAGTGGCTGATTTATAAGGCATTAATCTCTCTTCTCTTCTATTTTTGGAGCTGGTTTCACAAGATGGACTCAGCTGTAGAATCAAATTATGTCTGTACAAACATCAAAATCATGTAGCTGATACAAATATTAAGAAAATAATAAATAACATTAGTAACATATGAAATATGAGAAAATTATAGACCTTTCAAGCTTGGAATCGACTGATTTGATGCCCATTTATGGTTATGATGGTCAAAATAGGTGAAAAAGGATTGTAAAAAATAAACAATTATGAGGCTCAACACTAGGATGGAAAAACCTGTGTTTTCATCGGGGGGTGTGGTTTCTTCCTCAGGATCATCAGCCTCTTCCTCAAAATCCCCTAAGTTTTGATCCTCAAGGAGCTAGTACTATCGTTGTCATGTTATTCATCCATTGTGGACATGTATTTTCAGAATGGGAGGTTTGGTGAAAGGTGTAGAAATTGTCTTTACCAATCTCCTCAACGTTGAAGTTTTCGTTGGAGCTCTGAGATGACCATGCGAGAGTGTTGTTGATATTCCTAAAAATTGGTTTCAACTACCTATTACTTGAGGAGGTATCACTATTTTTTCTCTTCAAATCTGAGACCTTATTCATTATTTGTTTCAAGGATTTGGCTATACTTTCGAAATCATGAGGGTCTCGCTTGAGTTGGACAGTAAGATTTTGGAGCTCCTAAGGGCTTGGGGTACTTCTTCGAGCTATGAGTTACCATAGGATGAGTGGTTAACATTCCCCTATAGGTGCTCTATGTACAGGGTGAATGGTTCACCTTCCTCTCTCATACGCCATGTTGGTGGACATGTGTGTAGGGTGTGTGGTTCACCTTCCCCTACGATTGATGACATATGCATAAGATGAGTGGTTCACCTTCTCTTGCAGATGCCCGAGCATACATCCTACCCATGTAGTACAAGACTCATGGGAAGTACCTCTGATTTGGCCAAGGAGTTGGGAAAAGTGGATTGAGACCATAGCGCTATAGATGGATGCATCGTGTACTTTCATACTCCCTATGTATAGGATACACAATGTTCAACAACTTTATCTAGGATCGAATCTGATTGGGATTCTACCCTTTGACTGAATTTCATTAGTAGAGAGTGGGAAGGTTTCGTGACTCACTCTCTATCAATTTTTCATCATTATTACATCAATGTTTACCAAAGTTGAGATGATATGCATAGATGGTACATGATGACACATTGGAATTTTTTGGCAAGTAAAATGGGGAATTTCTTGCAACACTAAGGCCAAAATTATGGTCACCACACAAGGCTAAATTTTGGAGTCATAAAGATCTAGTATCCAAGCCGAATTAACAAGGAAGAAGAACTAATCCCAATGAAGTTAAAATAGTTATAATTCGCCATCATTCTCTCACTTGTTTCAACCTAGGGTTTCTGTAGTAGAGGCCAAAAACCACAGTCCTAAAGTAGCAAGCTAAAATTCTAAAGAATGGTCAAAATCTGAAGCATTGGAGAAATTTTTACTAGCGTTGACTTTGTGGAAGAGAATCTCATCAAAGTAGATTTTCACTTGTTCTTAGAGGGGTCTTTGTTAAGAGGCATAGGTCTTGGAATTTTTCATTTGAAGATTATATAAGAAGAGAAGAGTTCTTGTAGGTTTTCCTCTCAAGATAAGAGGTTTTGGCCCTAGCTTGAAAGTTATATTTGTGTCCTCTTGTCTATTTGACCTTCATATTTTGGTAGTTGTTTGATGATAATATCACAATAATAACCAAGTGAAAGAAGAAACTAATAATAAGTAAATCAAGTTATGTAAAAGAACATCACAAGAAATTATCCAATTAAGAGAAATCCCCTAATATAGAATTCCTTGATTTCTCAACAAGATGTAGGGGAAACAATAGAGAAAACATAAAAATAATTTTATATTTTCTCTATTATTTCCCCAACTCCCTTCTAGCGGGGTATTATGATAGGGATGGGGAAAAATAATAGAGAAAATATAAAACTTAGAGTGGGTAACATAAATAATAGAGAAACGTAAGAAGTAGAATATTTAAGTATTGAGGGGTTTCAAAGTGCATTACATTAAATATCATTTTTTGGGATTCAACTGCTTTAAGTAAGTCATTCGACTATGGCTATTTCCATGAGAGGTAGTCATAAATGACTAATTTCTCATGATTTTTGAATAGTCCACTTAACACTCATTGCATCTGGTGATGGTAATAGGGTTGAAGAAGTGAGATTGAAACTAGTGAAATGAATCACATAGCGTTAATCATCACTTCTAGGGCTTGTACCCAATAAAGAGGACTCCAGGGAGGTCACCCATCCTCGGGATCAAACACGCCTTTCATTTTCTTTATTATTTCACTCACACACATTTCTGTTTTTTTTTCCCTTTCTTTTTTTACCTTTAAAAAATCTTGAAATACGATGATACTATAAAAAGAACCATAAAATCACTACTATTTTTTTTTTTGTCATTCTACCTTTAAAAAATATTGAAATAGGAAGAGACTAAAAAAAAAAGAAAACCATAAAATAACTAACAGAATAAATTAATAGGAAATAGAAAAAAAATGACGATGATGAACCTTAGTAGGGGTTCGAAAAGTGTTCATCCAAAAACTGATGTGATCTATTCTCAAGAGTTTTACTTGATAATCATGAATCAACGAAGTAACTCTAAGAATACTTATGTTTTTTTAATATTATTTATCCTACATTTTTATGTTTTTTTCACATTAAATTTCCCCATCCCGTCCTCAATTTGAAGGAAAATAAGTGGAAATATTTTGATTTATACTGCAAAGCGTCCGCGGCAGGACTGCTGTTGCTCGGCTCATGCAACCGCAGAATGCGTTGGAGGCTGTGCAACCCTTATACACGAACCATCATTGACATTCCAGCCCCACAATCAAGCCACCACTCTGATTGCCTGGTAGTCAATAAGAAACGACGTGGAACAGTTATCGCTATTGGAGACTCCTTCGATGCAAATGGAGTGTTCCAAAGACATATCCTCCAAATTTACGAACCTTCTCGAAAGAGATGGAATATCGCGGGATACTTTCCGGAAAATTTAAAATTGAATACATACCATCAGATTATTTACTACAACAGAGCATTCTACACTTGCTATGAAGAAAACATCGCGTGTTTCACCATTCCATTAGAGGAAAACGGTTCTATTCCTATTCCTGTGCATTTTGTGCCATTGCCTGAAATAGTGCAGAATACGAATGAGCTCTTATGGTCTTCGCTACAGATAATAAAATGTGGTTCGCGTCTACTATTAGTCGCAGCCAAAAGGATTCCCATCCACGTTGAACAAGTTGGCGGGGAGGGAGAGGGCAATGTGGTTATTCTGTGGGAGTTGATTAATACAGAGGAGGGCAACGAATGGGTGGAGATTGCACAGATGCCTTCTTTCGTACTCAGGGAATGGACGAATCAACAATTGATGGATCATGAATTCCATTTATTTGATAATTGGGAAATTGTAGTGCATTTGCTATGGAGATCTTGCATAGGGGTGGGAGATCACGTGTGTTTTGTACCCCGTTGTGTCATATCATCACAGGTGGTAAAGGTGGTGGTCTACAATCTAAGTGATAACACGTGGGATTGGCTTCCTCACTTTCCCAAAAGCTATTTCGGCCATCGTGAAGATCACGCGAAGCACAGTATATTATACAAAGCCATAGCCTTTGAACCAAGCCCGCATATACAGGTCAAGTAAAACAGTTTATTTCAAATAAGTTTGGTTCAGAATTTCGTAGAATAGATGGGATAACGTTCGTTCCTTTAGGATCACAATGGTTTGGATTTTGATCCACAATGGTTTCCTCTTTCACGAATATTTCACCTCTGACTGTGAATATAATAGCTGTGTCACGTCAAAATTAAGGTTAATTGATCGTGTTGTTGTTTTAATGGTTATGCTTTAATTGATTTGTTTTTATTGTTAATTGTTTGTATTATTACAGGTGTTATTGTTTTAATTGATTTTTTTATTATGTTGGGTTGGAATATTAGTTGTTGGTAGTATTTAAAAAGTTTTATTAATTGTATTTCCAAAATCTAGAAAACAAGGGTAGACATGTAATTTAATAGAGGCCTCTAAAAACATAAATCTCATTGTATCCTCGTGATTTGGGGATATATATCCGTTTGTCCAAAGAAAGAAAGTAAATAACTCCATGTTGTTCTTTTGCCTAGCCTTCCTTTGGTAGCTCTCCTTCTTGTATTTATAACATTAGGGAGTTGTACCTTTTGACTCTTCCATTATGTTGGTTGGGATTGTATCTCCCATTTAGCAAGTTCTAGGTGGTGCTCATTATTATATTACTCTTAGTGCTGAAAGGTTTATGCACTCCAACTAATTCTCAATATGTTAACATTATACTTCACAATTATTATGGAAATAGAATCTTATTTGAAAGTTTATCTATTGAAAAATAAATGTCATATTTCTTTCCATACAACTAGAAGTGGGTTACTATTTTTAGTTAAAATTATATCTCATACCAAGGATGAATATTTTGTTGAAAAGATGACTATTAGGTTGAAATTTTATCTTTTGAAAATTAAATGTCTATTTTTTTTCGATACTAGTAGAAGTTAGTTACCTTTTTTGGTTGAAACTATATCTCATACCAAGGATGATTATAACGAATAAGAAGCTACCTTGAAGCAATAAAAAATCTCATCAACAATGTTAAAATCATATATTAATACCACCCAAAAGTCTTTTTGTAGGGTTTCATTAAGGAAAACAAATCATCTAGTTTCACAATTTAAAAGCATAGTTTTTCCAACCTCGAAGAATTTATATAATTTGAATGCATTTGATGTTATCATGAGTGTCAATTCTCCATAAGTTTTTGAAATTTGCACATAAGGTTTCATACTTTGTTTCACCAATCTTGGTCCCACTAGTAAAAATAGTCTCGTGAGCTTATTCCTCCACTTTTTCCACTCCAAATGAATCGAGATGGATGGAAAACAATATAATGATCGAATTTGGACCAAACCTCCCTATTTTGGAAGCCTTTTGTTACCCAAAAGATTTTAGTGAATGAGGCAATGAAAATTTTCCTCCACCTTATCTTTGGTGTACCATTTAGCTTTTCCTCAAAGTATTCGCATCAACCCAATATTCCAAAGGTCATGATGTTCATGTCTTGTAGCTCTGGACCTCTTCTACAAAACTGTATCTTTATTCAACTCTGTCTCACCATTTGGTGCCAAATCCTTGACATAAGGTGTGACATGTTCCTCTTCGTGATCTATCATGGAAGGCTTGTATAGTTTCAAAATATCTACATTCACAATTGAGTAAATGCACATATATCGTCGTAAACTAAGTTGATAGGAATTATCACCCACCTTAGCTAGTATCTCAAAGGGACCATATGTAAGAACCTTGATTTTCTTACTAGATCCTTACAACCTCTCTTTTTTCAATTGTATCCATAATTGTCTCCCACCTTGAATGAATTCTTTGTTTTGTGTTCATCATGTATAGCCTTATACTTCTACTCCAAATTTTGTATTGTTTCTTGTAAGTGTAGATGGAATCGCCCAATCTTCTCTATAAATTTTTCATCCCTCAAAGAGTCTCATTTAATATCTTCCCTCACTCCTCCTTCTGCCCATATGCAATCTCCAAAGGTGAAGGTGGAAAATATCCAAAACAAGTGTTGAAAAGGGACATTCCTATAGAAGTGTGGACTTCTCTATTATAAGAAGGTTATATATATACCATAATTTCATCCCATGTATTCATATGCTTCTTGTTGTATGCCTATAGAATCTCCTCGAGTTGTTTTTTTTGCTTCTTAGTACACCCATATAGGGTTGTGTTGTGTCTTATTGACTCCTCTATCGACTTAATTCCTCTTAAAAACAACAAAACGTACTTCTTGTTTAAACTTATCAATTTCTTCGCTTGGTTGGCACTCACTAGAGAATTTTTTATTTGCCTTTTTTTGCATTGATGATGATTGATTTTCCATCCTTGATGAGTCGGTACTGGTTAGCTCTCCTCGTGAATATTACATTATGCATGTACATGTATGGAATCCCAAACACGACTTCACATACACCAAGGGGAACCACATTCATATCTTCTTCATCAATAAAATTAGCACTCATGGAAAATGTATTTTTGCATTGTTTTGTTACTTTCATCTCTCCATCCTTATTTACCCATCCCAATAGATATGGGTCTGGATGATCGTGAACTTCCAGCCACAACTTCTTGATTAGCCCTATTGTAATGAGTTTCACCTGCGATCCCAAGTCAAACAGAGCATCAATCTTTCTCTTCATGACTTGTATCTTTATATGTAAGAGTTTGGTCATTTATTTCTCTTCATGTTGTTGAAAGATACTCGAACTCACCTCCTTCTACACTGACGTACAAAAATTCTTCTCATCCGCATTTGAGAAGATTTCAACTTGGTTTCTCAAATCAGTCGCCATGAAATTCTTCTTCTAATTATCTTTCTTTTTTTTCTCCAGGTTTAGCTTTGCATGAAACTTCCAACATTTTTCCTCTGTATGTCCATCGATGTTGTAGTGGTTGAATGGTTTCTAGGATATTTGTCAGTCATGATTAGTGTTTTACAATTTCTGGCCTTGTCAATCTAGATCCATGCAATCTCCACAAAATACCCAAAGAAACCTAGTATGATACCAAATGATATGAAAACTATAGTGGATATTCCACTGGAAAATTCGTCACAATAGATCTCATAATAATATATTAAAATACAAAGCCATAGCCCTTGAACCAAGCCCATGTATACAGGTCAACTAAAACAGTTTCTTTCAAATAAGATTGGTTCAGAATTTGGTAGAATAGATGGGATAACGTTACTTCCGTTAGGATCGCAATGGTTTGTATTTTGATCCATAATGGTTTCCTCTCTCACGAATATTTCACCTGTTAATATAATAGGTTTCTCATGTAAAAAGGTTAATTTCTTTTTTTATTACCTGTGTTATCATTTTAATAACTATTCTTTAATTGATTTTTCATTGTTAATTGTTTGTATTATTATCTATGTTATTGTTTCACTAGTTTATGTAATTTGTATAGGACCAAAGAATGGTAGTTTGTTGAAAGAAAAAAACTTGTGATTCATAGCTTCACATTTCATGGATAAGTTTAACTTGATACCGTTTATTTCTTTTTTCAATTATTTTAAAACTTTTTATATATTGAGTTCTACGAACCAATACTCGAACTCGGGTTTTAATGGCTGCCAATGACTCGTGGCATTACCCGATCTCTCTCTAAAAATTCTCCTGATCCTGACAATAGAACCATTTGTTGGCTGAAGGGGCCCTGACCCACGTTCGGCTTCAAGGTTTTCCAATAAACCCCTATACTACTGGCCCTTTCGAAAATGACTTGTTGTGCAGGCTAAGGTCTCACCCGAAGTAATATGAATGGGTGTTGGAACCAGGTTTCTGCACCGTGAGATAGAGAAATTTAAATGAAGGGGGTCCCTCTGTATCGATCAGACTGGTATCCTGTACTAAGATCCGTTGACTGCGTTGGCTCCCTGTAATTTGTAAGATTCGCAAGAACAAGTTGTAGGGAACCAGATCAAACGACTTTGGAGTTTAGGACCTAGCCTTCCTGGGCTCTCTTTGTGTTTTATGATGAAATGATTTAGTTTTATGATTTAATTATTCTGATTTTAGGCTAGTTATGAAGTTTGGGGTTTTTTGTTTGGTTGGATAGACAGATTGTGGGAAGCTTAATCCATTGCGCTATGGAGTCATAAAACGATCAAATTGTACATCAAATTCTCAAGGGTTTTCACAGGGCAAGCTAACTATATCATATGGATCTTTGTGGCAAGATGAATATGAGATGATAGTGAGTTTAGTAAACCTAAATAACAGTTAAGAATTCTTTAACTATACTTCAACATAAAAGCAAAGCAGAGAGTCTCTGAATTCTGCAATCGGGTCTTTAGAGGAAAACATTCAAGATAATAGTTCAGTGGAGGTAAAGAGCAGTTAAGAATTCTTTAACTCAACTTCATAAGAAAGACCTCAAGATAACAATTTCAGGGAAACTAAAGATAAATTAAGAATTTTTTAGTTAAACTTCAAAAGGAAACCTTAAGATAACAGCTAGGTGAAACTAAAGAGCAGTTAAGAATTATTGAGTTATACTTTGTAGAGGAAAACATTAAGATAAAAATAACAGACATAATTAAGGTGCTCATGCAGCATATCTTAATCTAAGATTTATGTTTCTTCTATCAGGGAGATTGATGTATGGTATGGAAAACAAAGTAGAAACATTAACAAAAGAGGGATAATATCACCATTAAGATAGCTCAAGTATCTTGTGAAAGTGCTTGTATTACTGATGTCCTGTGGGAGTGGAATACAGAGGAGGGCAACGAATGGGTGGAGATTGTACATATGCCTTCTTTCTTATTCAGGGAATGGACGAATCAAAAATTGATGGATGATGACTTGATTCAATTGGTAATTGGGATTTATTTAATAATTGGGAAATTGTAGGGCACTTTATATGGAAACACTGCATAGGGGTGGGAGATCACATGTGTTTTGTACCTCGGTGGATGCTATCATCGCCAGTGGTAAAGGTGGTGGTCTACAATCTAAGTGATAAGATGTGGGATTCGTTTCCCCAGTATCCTAGAAGGGAAAATGACATGATGTACAATATATTATGCAAAGCCATAGCCCTTGAACCAAGCCCCCGTATACATGTATAGTAAAATAGTTTCTTTCAAATAAGATTGGTTCAAAATTTGGTAGAATAGACATGAAAATGTTGCTTTTGTTAGGATCACAATGGCTTGAATTTTGATCCACAATGGTTTCCTCTCTCACAAATATTTCACCTGTGAATATAATAGGTTTGTCATGTCAAAAGGTTAATTGCTTGGTGTTATTACCTGTTCTATTGTTTTAATGGCTATGCTTTAATTGATTTTTCATTGTTAATTGTTTGTATTATTATGTATGTTATTGTTTCACTGGTTTATGTAATGTTTATAGGACCAAAGAATGGTAGTTTGTTGAAAGAAAAAAACTTGTGATTTATAGCTTCACATTTGATGGATAAGTTTACCTCGATACTGTTTATTCTTTGAATCATTAAGAAGGATATTGTGCATCTTTTTTCAATTGTTTTAAAAAAAATTATTTATTAAGTTCCACTAAGATATATTGAATATCACATTTATTTTTAATCTCCAACTTAGTAAAGAATGGTTATTGTTGATGTGTTTAACACTTTTTTAAAATCAATTGTGAAATATGTTGCAAGTGTTTTTGAAATCTTTTCTAGTTGTAAAAAGATGTATGATACATATTTCATGACCTTTTTATGTCATTCATAGAACCAAGGATGATGAAACATAGATATTGAGATCCCTATTGGAAAATATAGAACACAAGATCTCTTTGGATTTGGAATTCAAAATTTAATAAATCAACATGGGAAATCAATGATTTCCTATTTTGACCTCTAAATGACCTTATCTTAAAGAAAACACCTAATGCATTTGATGTTATCAAGAGTGTTAATTATCCATAGGTTTTTGAATTTTGTAAAGAGAAGCTTGAACATTTCTTTTATTTTATTTTTTGTATAAAATTTCTATTTAATTTTTAAGGAGAGAGATCATAGTATCTTTTGGTTTGGGTTGGTCTACCATTAGGCGAACAATTGGTGGTGGAACAAAAAATGTTTTAACATCCAAACATAGTGTTGATTATAGTGCATTAGAGAAAAAGGCTATAATGAAGCAACAAGCTCCAAGGTCAATCATTTATTTTACAAAAGGAATCATCTTAGAGAAGACTTAAAAAACTAAATTGAATAGAACCCATCATTTAAATTTTGAATAGAGTGAAGCATTTTGTAGGTGTTGGCTCCCTTAATTTGGAAGAAGAGTATCCGAGGTCAATACTACCAAAATACATAACCAAACTCTTGTAATTAATCTAAAATTAGAATAATTTATTGGGCTACAAGAAAGAGTTGATGCTAGTAGATATGAATTGTATACATATACTGAGTGTAGCAACCTCTAGTATGAACAAAAATTAGTGAGGAAGTTATGTATCCCAACACTTCCATACTATTCCAGAAATAACTTTCTTTTGCTGTCTCTATTCTCCTATGAAAATTCCTTTTATATTGCTTGTTGGATATTGGTAGGGTAGTGTTGTACAGAGTTTTATATCCACTATTGGGTGTAAGAATCACCTCTCTTGCAAAAGAAGTAGGTACCATGCAAACTATTGGCTATTTGGCAAGCATCATGAACTATCCATTGATAGAAAATAATGGTTCATAAAGGAAAAATCCCCCTTGCTTGTAAAAGTGGTAGGCAACATGTAGACTATTGGCCCTTTGGCAATGCATCATGAACTATCCCTGAAGACAAATTAAAGGTTCATGAAGGAGAGAGCCCTCAAAGGTATGTAGGGGAGGGTAGGTGATCCATAAACTATGGTGGATATTCCACTAGACAATTTGTCAAAGAAGATCTGATAATAATATATTATAATACTGAAGTTACATTGTTACGATTTTATTAAACTTTAATAAGTGAAAATTTAATTGTAATTAGTGCATGCATGCGGATGGAAACTATGCATAAAAATAGAGAATGACACATTAATATTAGAGACACACATAAGGCACAAGATGTTCTCTCTAGGAAACCCATTTGGGAGAAAATCTAGCTGGAAGGTGAGGTCTCTTTGTTCTCTTTCTTTGTCTATAAATATGGATGCAGGAACAAAGAAGTAATGTGTATAGCGCATGGGCTACTATAGTGCACAAATCCTCTTTGTGTGCTCTACCTTCTTTCTCTTCGAGAAATATTTGATTAGTTGTGGAACAAAATTCTCTTGACAGAAAGGAATGTCTCTTCCTTCTAATGGCCTGGTTATAACACAACCCAATAGCCTAATAATGGATAATTTTGACTAAATTAACTCTTAACTAGAGTTACAGTATAGAAATTAAAGAGGCAATCTTTCACCAAAAAACCATCATTTGGTGCCTCAAAATGCTATGAGAAGGTTTCAAACTTTGTTTTTCCAAAGTGGATCCCACTGTTAAAAACGGTTTTGTGAGCTTATTTTTCAACTTTTTCCACTCTAAATGCATCAAGATAGATAAAAAACAATATAATGATCGAATTTGGATCACACTTCCCCATTTTGGGAGGCTTTTGGTCCCCAAAATATTTTACTAAAAGGGGTGAGGAAATTTTTCCTCCACCTTATCTTTGGTGTACCATTTAGCTTTTCCTCTAAGTCGTCGCTTCAACCTAATTTTCCAAAGGTCATGATGTCCATGTCTTATAGCTATGGACCTATTATGAAAAACTGTATCTTCTCTCAACTCTGTGTGACCATCTAGTGCCATATCCTCCACAAAAGGTAGGACCTGTTCCTCTTCCTGATCTAGCATGGTAATGTGCTTTACCAACAACACATCTATGTCCAGGTACCCATGGTTCTTGGCAAGTAAAGCACAAATTCTTCCTTCTTAGATCTCTCCAGACTTCAATATCAAGAGGCTGCTTGAATGAGCTCTCCTTGGAAGGAGCAGATTTATCCTCCTTTCCTTTAGAAGGAAAAGAGGGCTTGTGTTGAAATTTTTCCTTTACTTTTGGCAAGGCATCTTGAAGGTCTCTAGCCCTCTCAATGGCATCATGCATGGTAGTGGGCTTGGTAGACTTTACCAACCCATGAAGAGGTTCATGTAGACCATCGATGAACATGTATACCCTTCTTGCTGTAGCCAAGTCAGGAACCATAACAGATAATCTCAAAAATTCAGACATATAAGACTCTATAATAACTGATTGCTTCAACTTTGCAAGGCTCATGTAAGGTGCCTCTGGATCTCTTCTGTCAAATCTCTCCACCACTCTAAAAGTGAACTTAGAATAAGTAGTCACATTGGCATGACCCAATGTAGACAAGCCATGGAACCACCAGTCATGTGCTTCACCTTCAAAGTGCAGCGCTGCAATCTTGATAGCTTCCATCTCAAAGACTTTGTTCAACTTAAAGTAGATGTCAAGTTTTTCTACCCATGCCTTGGCAGAACACTTGGATGACCCATCAAAATTGGGTAGAAATAATATTCCCATAGATTGATGTCGATCATGATTTTGAGTGAATCCAACATCTTTATGCTGATGCCTTGGTCTTCTTTTGTCCTTCAGTTGACAGAACACTTGAAAACTCAAGTGATCTTTGAATCTCTGATTCTAAGACTCATATTCTTCAAAGTAGTCTTCAAGGGATGCTTGCTCTTGTAACCCTTCATTTCCCATAGCCAAAATGGTAGGCATGGTAGAGCGTTGGGAAGCTTGGGGCTGATCCACTGGTTGATCATTCCAGTGGTGAGATATGCCAGAGCTTTCTCCAAGATGAAATCTCTTAGGAGATTATTTGATTATGTTCATTCTAATCTCTTTGATCTCTCTAGCAAGATCTTTCATGGCTTTCAAAATGGTTTTTGCCAACTCCTTTCCTTCTTTATCACTTCCAGATTCAGGGGCTTTACCCTTGTCTTTATCATCATTTGTCTTAAAATAAAATTTCTTTTGTCTTCTTCTTAGATACCTCTTCTCTCTATCAGTAAGAGACTCATATTCTTCTGAAGACATATTGTCTTCTCAAGAAAAGCATAGGCTATTCCAAGATGATTGCTCTGATAGCACTGTAATATCCCCAAAAGGGAACAAGCAGCAGTGCTAAACAATACTGCTAAAAAATAACGCAGTTCAGAAAAATAAGAGTAGGAGGCCAATATGGAGGCTCAATATTTACATATACAACAGTAAATAATATTTACAATGAGGCCCATACAATGTATAACAAGAAATAGAAGACTTAAATATAAGAAATCCTCAAAAGATGTGCTGAAATCACATGTATTCACTGCAAAAAGGCTTGATAGCATTATTTTATAGAGCATACAACAGCTGAAGATTAAAACTTATATCTAGAGCAAAATAATGCATGAACAGTCAGATCTAAGGCAGATCCATACACTATAGAGTCTCTACTTTACATACCCCTTGGGGTTTTTCAGCAATACATGAAGCACATGGAGTAGATCTGAGATCTTAGGCAGCAGATCTGCAAAATGATTTAGAATTTCTGAAGCAAATATAGGAGTATTTAGATCAGATCTGAATATGACATGGAATAGATCTGAAATCCATGGATCACCACAGTGAAGGGCAGATTCCCAACACTAGAGATCTCTCCTCCAAAATTCTGCCAAAACACCCTGCAACTTTACACTTGAAAATAACGCAGTACTGGAAGATGGACTGTGCTGCAGGATTTAAGAATAGTTTGGCCTGATGCCAAGATGTGGATCTCAAGCTCCAATGATCCAATACACTCTTGCTAATGAGATAGAAGACTTTCCCACTGAAAAGAGGCACTAGAATGGCCTAGATCTGAGCAGATCTAGCCTCCACTTGTTGCAGCTTACAAGGACAACCAAACCCTCAACAGGATCTGCATTGTAGTTGGAAGATGAAGCTTGGCCAAATGCCTGATAGTGGACAAGACGTGCAAGACTCTTCCAAGAGGCCTCTCACGGAACAAGGTGGGATTCCCGACCAGGAACACCAGTGCTAAAAAACACTATTCTCTGCTAAACAGCCAAGAGAATGTTATATGTATAAATAGACAATATATTCAGAAATAACATACAATAAACAACCCTTCTCTTGTTTTCCTCCTCTTCCTTTTATAAGTTTGAGATATTGCAAAACCCTAAACCATCTCAATGATTTAGCTTCTTTCACATGTGCCACCTCCAACTAAAACTGCGATATGCATAAAGGAGGATCACTTCTTCTAGACAACGTTATTGATTTGGTCATGGTTGACCCAGTCAAATGACTCAATCCCTTTCACACATAAGGGAATTTTATTAAGATAGCCCAGATTTGTCTTTGTTCACATGTGCCATTGATCTATTCACTGTTTTTAGGAGTTTTTATTGTCCTCCTTTACACATTTATTCATGCAATAGAAAAATGAAACAAAATTGTATATTCCCATTAGCTTGGGCTAATTGGGAATATTATAGTTCCCAAAATTTGAGCCATGTGGTCGTTATTCCAATGTCCACACGTTTTCGTCGCAAGTCCGACGTTGGAGAAAAAACATCGTTATTCCAATGTTTGGAGCCCTTTCATCACTATTACAGAATTTCTAGCTTTGTGTCGTAATTTCAACATGTAATTCTGATGATTTTTGGTGTGATTAAAAAAATTTAGAAAAAGTTGGAAACTTTCTGACAATATGTCAAAAGTGTCGGAACTAAAGTGTCGAAAAATTGACCATATGTACTAGTCAGAATATTGACAATGAAGGATAATTTTTTCACTTTTCTAATGAGGAGCACCTTGATTACATCGCAGATCCTAATGGTGAGTGAGAAGATTCTTTCGATTCAAAACAAGAGGAGGATAAAGAAAAATACGTGGCTGATGAAGATTTGGATTAGATGGATCAATGAAAACTTTCTCTTCCGGATAATATTCATGACATGCCCAAACATTTGGAGAAGTTATTGTCAAAGTTTGACCTAGACAAAGACTAAAGTTGAAGATCATATAGATGTGTTCTACATGCCCCTGTGGATGCTTGAGATACATTTCGACAAATTTTCTTGCAGAATCTTTCATTTTACTTTAGAAGGTAGAGCGCATGTATGGTATAATAGTCTTCCATCCAATTCAATCCTAAACTGGAGGGAGTTTAATAAGTTGTTTCTTGAAAAATTTGCTAACGAAAACACTCCTGCCATGTTATTGAAAGAAATTGGGAATTTTAAATTGGGGGATAAGTAAAAAATGAAATATTTTAATTAGAGGTTTTTGTGATTCCTAAGTATGTTCCTTGTTGATGTGAAACCTTACAAATACATCACTAAATATTATTAAACATTCGGCTTGCAGACTAACATTTATGTTTTTTTAAAGAGACTTGTGAAGGAAACATTGACCTTAAACTTTGTGAAAGCTCTTGTGGTAGAAAAATATTTTCGATATATTGTATTCATCGTAGATGATGAATATTCTAAATAATCCAAAGAATCTGGTAAGAAAATCTAAACCTCTTCTAGCATAAGAAAAGACAAAGACTCTTTCAGCATGGAAGGCTTGACTGAGTCTCTCAAGTTCATCATGAGAAAAGTTTCAGAATTGAAGAGATGGTCAAGTGAGGTATCCAATACTAGTAGAAAGTTGTCCAGGCCACCGTTATTTAAAAAAATAACAATTCACAACAAGCCAAATTTTCTCAGATTTCCAACAAGTTTTCAACATCAAAAGTTGGAGCATCGATATCTGCACTTTTCATCAAGTGAAACATTTAGAGAATACACACTCACAGTGGAATCATAATATGAACACTATGATGGCCAATCTTTTTGATGCCTTATAAATGGAAAAGCAATGTGAGAATAATGAAGAAATAAGAGAACCTGTTATGAGCAAAGATAGTCCAGGTGTTATACATTCAGTTAACATGTTCAACATTATATAAAAAACTAACAAATAAAATGATAATCAACTAGAAAAAAGGGAAGCTCCTCCGAAGCACTGATCTAATTATTAGAATATAAGGAGCAAAGGACCTGTTTCTGAGCAGGAAATTAAGAAGCAGTTGTTGAGTAAAATTTTTCCACCTTCAAATATGACACATAATTCCTAATACAAGTCTGCAAGTGCTCCTTCTTGAAAGAGCACTTCCATCATAAAAAAAAATAAAAAAATCCACTACTATTGTTTCACTTGAAAATGTTACACCACCTCACTCATCAGCATAACCCTTTGCAAAGGATAACAGGCCAGCGTGAAAATTTTCTCCAAGAACTCTAATCACACACTCCGACATGTAAAGAAGTTTCTACATCATATGTAATGTTTGGTAACTCTCGCAATATTCTCAAATCCATTATAAATACTATAAATTTAAGTTATAACACTCTTTTCCCACCATTTATGTTAAAGTTTGAAATTTTCAATTATAATTTCAAATCTATTTAGGTTTGTTAAACACCATGTTAAAGCACACACATGGTGTATGAAGAAGATGAGCACACACACAAGAGACTAAACACACAATGAAAGATAAGCGTGAGGCTTTCTTATTTTCCATCATACAAAGATGTACATTTATAATACAATGGTGTGACTCTTGGTTTCATATTCCAAGGTCACTTGGACTCCATTGTGACTTTTCGCATTCCACACCTACCCATGTAGGATTAGGTGTTCCAACATCCCCCATTAATCTGAAGGGGTATGTGTGAGTCCAAGAAAAGAGTTGTAATACAAATCTGCAAAGTAAGCATGGCAGCACTTGGGTTGAATCAACTCTCTGAAATGTTGGAAAAAAGAGGTGGTTTAAGGATGACCACAAACACTGGAACACAAAACTTGTTGCAGTTCCCGGAACTCTTCCAAAACTGGCAAGAAGCTGAAGGCTTCTGCTAGAGGAATTTTCCCTCATAAAAAAGGGAGACCTTCAACCTAAAAGAAGGGAGGTCTACTACCTGTGATGGTCTTAGGATTACCAACAACTCTGGAATGCTTTGAAGCATTTCCTGGAACTCAACCAAAGCTGACAAGAAGCTGAAGGCTGCTAAGCTGAAGGCTTCTGCTAGAGGAAGTGTTCCTCATATATGAAAGGGAGACCTTCGACCTAGAAGAAGAGAGGTCTACTACCTGTGATGGTTTTAGGTTATCCACCAACCAAAGATGATGGTTTAAGGTTGTCCACCAACCGAAGGCATGCTCATGGGCATCCGTGTCTCTGGCTACATCTCTGACTCTGGAATGACGAATTGTGGCTTAGGCTCGCTTGAACTGTTGGCTACAACTCTGAACATGGAATGAGAGATTGTGGCTCAGGCTCGCTTGATTTGTCGTCGAAGCTTGTACATGACCACCATTTTCCCCCCTGTCAGGGACAAGGTGAGATGATGGCAAAAACTCAACTGCAAGTTTGCTCAATATTCGTGAACATGTTCTGACATGTGACTTAAACATCTTCTTGGCTGCTGATGCCCATTGCCAAGAAGCGATCCATCCAAGAAGAATCTTGGTTCTTGCCGGAGGCTTGTTTCTGAAGCATCTGTCTGAAGAATGAGTGTGCCGACCACAGTGCTTGCATGGATGAAGATCAAAACAATGATCTTTCATACGGCCAAATCGATCACAGTGTTGGCATTTTACAATTTGTTGTTGTTGTGGAATAGGATCAGCTGCAGGTGAACTGTCATACATGAATCCGGCACTCTGAAATATGATGGGCTTGGTGTAGTCTAGAATATGAAAGGACACATCCTTGTCATATCCAAGACCAGTTCAGTGCTTGTTGTGGACAAGCTCTTCCCAAGGTCTGATGATGGGCTTAGGAATTGCAGGTTGAGCTGCTGCATCTCCATGTACATCTGCTCTAGTGCAATGAACTGAATGTGGATCAACTGCAACTTTATCTTCTTTCTTCTGATAAGAGTTCTTCTCAATCTTCTGAACAGAAACAGGTTCAGAATAGTGACTCTTTTGCTGAATTTCGTCTTGCTGAAGTTGAGTTTCCAACTGCAAAAACTCAATATTTTCTTGTGCATCTTGTAAACAAATCTGAATATTACAAAGAGAATCCTTGCTCATTTTTATCACATCATCAACATTTGAATGAATGAGGTCATTCAACAACATTAATGCCTCATTGATTTTGGCCATTTCAACAACTTAGGCTCAAAAAATGAAAGGGTGTCGGCTACAACTGAAAATGCACCCGTTTACAATGTTATGGAACAAGAAATACAAATGACTCAAAAGAATTTCCAACTATGGAAATCTCAAAGCACAAAATGTGCTCCTCAAATGATGGAGGGCAATCAACAATTTTTCAACAACTCAAGTATTGATTGCAACTATGAAGAAGCAATGTCTACTCACAATACAATGTCAATGCAATACAATATTTCTGCAAAATATTTGCAGCTGAAAACACTTGTGCAAGAAACCTTTGAGGCAGCTGAATTTTTTTCTTCAAAAGAGCTATTTTCAATGATGGCAAACTTGTCTTCAAATGTCAATTTCTTCAAAAAATCACTCTTATGCCACAAATCACACAATGTCAAATCTGGAATATTCAGTCCATCTGCTCACATGTCATTTCCTTCATTTCCGTTGTTCATTTCTGTCTCCTTCCTCTCTCTCTCTGCAGTTTTTTTTTTTTTAATTAAAAATTAATTAAAAAAAGGGAAAAATTAAAAATGGGGTGTGAAATTTAAAATAAATGTTAATTAAAAAGAGAATTATTAAAAAAGGGATAGGGGGTGGGTATTATATCGGGGTTTATTAAATAAAAAATGGGAAGGGGTTTATTAAATTAAATGGGGACTATTAAATTAAGTGGGAAAATATAAAAATCGATTTAAAAAAAAGGAGGGGCAATATTAAAATGGGATGGGATAATGGGTGAGTGGGGTTATTAAAAAAATTATTAATGAATTTAAAAAGGAGGGGGGTATTAATGGATAAGGGGTATGGAGGCACGTTGGAGAAGGATAGGAGTGGGTAGGTGAGTGTGTTAAAAGGGGCGTATATTAAAATTAAGAGGGAGGGGTATTATATGAAAGGGGAAATTTAAAAATTTAAAAAACAAAATTAAAAGTTGGGGGAGGAATCTGCATATGAGAGGGAAGGGCGACAGTGTATGAGGGATGAGCGGGACTTGTGGGTGAGGGCGTATAAAGCAGAAGTGGTGGGCGTATAGCAAGGTTGGGAAACGTGAAGTTGGGGTTGCGTTTGATAATGGAGGGACGTAAGTAAAACACAGCGAGCAGGGGTATGTAGAGTTTGGAAGGGCGCAGAGTAGAGTAGTGCATAAGGGAGGGGCCGACGTATGGAGAGCAAGCGTGAGAGCAGCTGTGAATTAGTGTGAAGCTCGAGTGGTGCGTGGGAGAGCAGCTGTGTAAGGAGTTGAGAGGAGGGCGTTGTGAGATGCGTTGAAGGGAGTCGAATGGAATGTTGTATGCAGAGCGATAGGGAGTACTGTGAGCGGAAGGTAGTGTGGGTAGGGAAGGCGTCGTTGAGTTGTGAGGGCGTGGGCGCAAGAGTTAGTTGCAGAGTTTTTTTTTAAAATTTATTTATTTATTTATTTATTTTATAACAACAGGGAGCAGGAGCAGAAATTTTTTCTTCTTGCAGGAATTTTACAAATGTACAGCAGTAGAACTTCAGAAATTGCAGAGAAAACTCAAAAATTTTTCTTCAAAAACTCAGAACTTTTCTTCAAAAAATTGCAGAGGGCCATATAGCAGTAGAAAATTGGAGAATTTGCAGAGTTAGAGATTTGCAGAAAACTCAGAAATCTCAGAAATTTTCCAATGAAAACTCAGAAATATTTCCAGTAAAAGTCCAGAAATTTCTTCAAAAACCCTCTTTAAACTATTTTCCAGCAGCTCAATATGGTGCAGAATTTAAAATGCGAGATTTTTCAATGGAAAAATAAGCAGTGAGAAAACCTTCAGATGCACAAGGCTGCGTCTCCAAACCAATTTCTGAATGCTGCCAAGGATTTTGAATGCTGCTCCTCTTCAAAAAAAATGCCGAATCCAGCAAAATGTCTGCTGCAAAAACTCTCTAAATGCTGCAAAAATGTCAAGAATTTTGCAGATATGCACAGGCCATATACACAAATGGCCCACTCAAAGTGGAGCAGGGCCAGCAATCACCCGCTTTGATACCATGTTAAACACCATGTTAAAGCACACACATGGTGTATGAAGAAGATGAGCACACACACAAGAGACTAAACACACAATGAAAGATAAGCGCGAGGCTTTCTTATTTTCCATCATACAAAGATGTACATTTATAATACAATGGTGTGACTCTTGGTTTCATATTCCAAGGTCACTTGGACTCCATTGTGACTTTTTGCATTCCACACCTACCCATGTAGGATTAGGTGTTCCAACAAATTTATTTCGGTGGATCTAGAACTATTACGTTGTTATCAGTTGCTAATAAAATAAATGTGGAATGGGATAAAACTAATTCACATATTATACAAATAGATAAATCATTTGTCTAGGCTATAGGGTAACTCAAGAATGTTTTTATATCTCTCTCATCTTATCACAAATTTCACAAACATATAAATATCATAGTTGTGGAAATTCCATAAGCCTATGGATTACTGCTAAGAAGAGATTGGTCCCAAAAACTACAAGGATAATTTGCTACAGACTTGTCCCATTTTTGGTTCCCATATAATGGCATAAATAATCATATTTGAGTTGAAAGTGAGCCCTACATGAAGCATACTATGAAATAACTTCAAGAAAAAATTTAACCAATGGGTTTCATAGAAGTGATTTCTGGAAATTTCTTTCGAGAAGTAGATCATGGATGCTATCTATCTCAACTTTCGCTACTCCCACCAGATGCACAGTTGGAACTCCTTCCTAGAAATCCAATTAGTGATAATGACATTTGTACAGTAGATGTAGATATTACTATTGTTTGAAGAACACCGTTGACCTCACCTTGGGTTTGAAGAACACCATTGGCCTCAAAGTTGGGGTTCTCAAAGAAATAAGTGTCTCTGAAATTGTCATATGAAAGATATGAAATACTATACAATGTGTGTCACCTAATCTCAACGGTTATCAACATGAGATACAACATTTTATTTCACAATTCCAATATGTAATATCCCAAATGGGAAAATGCAGCAATACTAACCAGTCATGCATTAAAATAACGCAGATCATCTAAAGCAAAGCAGGAGGCCAATAAAAAGGCTCTTCAAAAGTATTTACATCAGTAATATAGATGTATAATAAGGCCCATGAGATGCATAGCTGAAAAGACAAGACATCGATAGAAGAAAATCCCTCAAAAGAGGTGCTGCAACCACATGTATGGACTGAAACTGCCTTGACATCATTATTTTATTAGGCTGCAAAATGTTGTTGATTACATCTTAGATCTAGAGCAGATCTGTGCATAAAAGATTAGATCCATATCGGATCCATGCACTAGAAAGGCTCCTCTTTCAGATCCCCTTGGGGTTTTGAGAATTACACCAAGTATAAGCAATAGACCTGAGATCTAAGAATGCAGATCTGTAGAAATATTCAATGATTCAGAAGTATTCATAAATATGTAGATCAGATCTGAAATATAAAATGTATAGATCGCCTCCAAGGGATCTCAAAGTGAAGGGCAGATCCCCAACACTCAGAAACCACCTTTCCAAATGGTGCACCCAAAATCCCTGCAACAACACCTACAGGAATAACGTAGATCTAGAAGAGAAACTACATTGTAGGGTATAAATAATAGTTGGCCACATGCCAAGATCAGAAAATGATGTCCAATCACTCCAATATACTTCTCCCAATAGAGAAGAAGACTCCTCCAATGAAAAAGGGCACTGAAATGTCTTCGATCTGAATAGATCTATCCTCCACTTGCTACAGCTTGCAAAGACAACTAAACCCTCAATAGGATCTGCATTGTAGTTGAAAGGAGAAGCTTGGCCTCAAGCCAAATAGTGGACTATGAAATACAAGACTCTCCCAAGAGCTACTCTATGGGAAGAGGTGGAATTCCCAAACAGGAAATGCCAATGCTAAACAACATTTGCAATCTAGGCTAAACAACCAAAGAAAGATATATGGTCTAAACAGACAATATATCAAAATATCATATCTTCAACAACCCTTTACATGCTGCCATCCTCTTCCTTATATAGATTAAGAGCTTGTAAACCCTAAACCACCTTCAATGAAATCTTCTCTTTCACACAAACCATCTCCTTCTAGAACTGCGCTATGCCTCATAGATGGTCAATCCTCCAAGACAGCGTTGTGGATTTGGTCAAGGTTGACCCAGTCAAAGTATCTAGCCCCTTTCACACCTGAGGTGCTTTGATTACATAGCCAAGATTTTTCCCTTTTCACATTTGGCCTTGATTTATTCTTTATTAGGAGTTTTATGAACCTCCTTTAGACATTTATTCTTTAAGCAAAGAGAGAAAAGAAAAAATGGATATTCCAATTAGCTTAGGACTAAGTAGGAATATTACAGTCCTCCCCTCCAAAATGTTGCTTGTCCTCAAGCAACTTACAAGGACATGGAAAAATATCCAATGGATTTGTCTCCTCCCAAGAATACAAGTTTTCTTTTGGTGAATAACCCAAATAGCTGTCATCATGAAAAGGTGGGAGATACATGGAAAGAATCATATGCTGTCCATTGGCCTTCTCAAGGCATGAGAGATGATAAATTATGGGTGATTCAACCCCCATGAGATACTCCAATCTCCATGCTATCATCCAAAGAAAGTGAGCCATCCTTGGTAGCTCGTAGAAACAATCACCAATCCCCTCCTTATGCAATGTATAGGGGCTGGATGGCTAGAAATGAGAGGTAAGAATGTTCAACTTACGCTGTCTCTCCCTCCATTTATGATAGATTTGGAGTTGTTGATTCTGGGCTGCAACAATATAGTCCTCATGAAACCAAAAGAGACTTGGAACCTCATGATTCCCTTTATTGATTCTAGGGGCCCTCCTTGCCCAATATTCCATGCATATAGTGAATAGAGTATCATCACCATATGTGCTACAAAAGAAACATGGACTAAGTTTCCTATGACATATTGGATGGTGAAAATATTCCCTCCATTTAGACTAGCATTGTTCTTCCTCTTGATGCCTTAAATCAAAATACAATAAGTGACCATCCAACCACCTTCTTGCTACCATAAGCTTCTCCAAAGCTTGAAAATAGTAGAGGATAATAGGTTTTAGCTGAATATGATTCAAGAAACACATGTCTTGCCACAAATTCTCCCATGTGAGAGGCTTCAACAAAGACATAAGTCACACATATGGCCTTTTGCATAAAGAAACAAAAGATATAATGTAGCAGCCATATAATGCCCCATCCTCCTCTTGAAGCATGAATAAACATGGGAAGTTTCATTCCCAATGGACACATCTAGCTAGTGTGTCATCCCTCCCATCATGTCCCCAACAAAGATCAAAGCACCATCATCATGAGGGATAAAAAGTAGTGATACAAAATAAATCAAATGCAATAATAGAAGTGGATCATAGTCCCACATGTGGAACTAGCGTAGTGCATCTCCTGCTTGCCTCAGATCTAGATGTGGTAAGTGGTTTTCCCACCACTTAATTTCTGCCCATAACATATCACCATGGCTGAAAGTGGGAGATATATTTGGTGCCTTAGGAAAGCACCCATCATTGTGCAAAATCTCCCTTTGTCCACCAAGGGAGTGGCCATATTAAAAAATGGTTATGGCCCAAAGTTGGCCATGAAGTTTATAAGGTATAACACTCCTATTTGGAGTCATGGCCTGCATAAACATAGTAAAAGAATGCATACAATCAGAAAATAAAACATGATTTACATAAGTATGCTCTTCACCAATAGTCCTCCTCAAACAAATGGGGTGGTGCATAGATCTATCCCCTTCCTCAATAAGAGAAAGAGAGGGCTGAATTAAATCTTCCATAGAGTTATGTTGCCACTCCATCTTCCTATGGTGCATGCATATTTGACAATGCTGATATAGTTCTCTTTCAAATCCCTCCCAATAGTAGCTCCTCAAGATGATGTTGTTGAGCTTCATATAATATGTGTGGCTGAAACAGAACTATTCATAGGCTCCTTGTAGTAACTTCTCCTTGAGATTGGAGGCTCTAGATAAGAATATCCTACCATGATTATAGATGAATCCATCTTGGACTAAATAACCCTCATCTTGTAGCTGGTCATCAAGAATCATGCTTGTGTGAATATCCTTGGAATATTCCACCAACAGTTGGGATTTCCAATATGGATCTAATCTCCCCAACCATGATAGCATTGTAGAAATTTGAACTGAAGCTCCTGTCATATCATGGTTCTTCCTCTTTGACATGTTGAATGCCAAGGTCACATGTTGGAGTAAAGCTACTCCATCTTTGTTGCCTTTCTTGCAGCTGATCTTGTTCAAGACAAGATTGAAGTTCAGGGAATTCAACCTCCTTTTGAAAGGTCTCTTTCTTCCAAAAATTTCATAGTTTGGCCCATGCATACAAGAGGGTTGGTACCCTCTTGTCATCTTCATAAATCTTCTTTGTGTGTAGATATATCATTTTCTTCCCTAAAGCTATGGGGTGGCCATTTGATATCATGCTCATATCATCATAGATCTCTGAATCTTTTCCAGCACAGATAATTGAGTGGGATATGGCAATGTCCAAATCAGAAAGTTGATCATCTCCCCTTGGAACCCATCAATGGTTCTCAGTATTGTGCTTGCTTCTCCCAAGGCTCCTTCCTTAGCCAAATATGTCACTGATGCATTAGGTTGAGAGAACACTTTATTCTTCTTACAATCAAGGGGGCTCCCTGGTGGAATGCCTCCATGTAAAGAGACATCAAGATCTAAAGTAGACTGCATGAAAGAGTGGACTGGTTTATCCCTCTCTTTTCTGCATAAATTAGTCTCCTTCTCATGAATAGAAACCCCTTGAAATTAACAAAGGTGAATGCTCCTCATCATTGGATGCTGATCCATCCTCTCTCCTCCTTGGATCAAGGTGTTATTGCCCAATAATATTATCACATGATGCTCATTGGGAACCCTTTGAAAAGATGCAAAAGCTTCTCCCCTTGAAGCAATAACTTCATACCCAACCCCATGTGGTGATGGTTCTTCTTCTGAAGTGACAACGTTGTTATTGCCTCCATGCTCTTCCTCCTCATCAATGTTTGAGGATACCTCATTAACAATGAGAGACCCTAGATCTTGGTCTTCCCTTGAAGGAGGAATCTCAATGACTTCATTTTGAGAAGAAATCTCTTCATGCAATGGGGATCTTGCCCTTGGCAAAGTATCACACAAATTTTTATCCCCTTTAATAGAAATCTGAAGTGGAGTTGGCATAACAGATCTTTCCAACTCATGCAAGGGTTTTGCATGCTCATGCTTTGCTAGCTCAATCAAAGATGTTTTAGTTTGTTTAACATCATTGATATATTTGCATTCTTCAATGAAAAGGATTCAAATAACCACCAAGCATAAGCTTTACCTTTAAGATGCAGCGCTGCTACCTTAAGGGCTTCCTTTTCTAAAACTTGATGTAGATCCAAATATGAGTCTAGCCCATCTATCCAATCCTTGACTGTGCATGTGGAGGATCCATCAAAATTTGGCAGAAAGAATCTACCCCTTCTTCTTCTATTATACTTTTTGGACCTTATTTCCTCCTTGAGCTTGCGGAACTCTTGGCAGCTCATGTACTCCTTGATTTTCCAAGATTTAGATTCATACTCCTGAAGATAATCACTCAAAGTCTCCTCCTTTGGTGCATCTTCTCCCTTCATCTCTCTTGTAGTAAATCTGCGCATAGAATAATGTTGTAGATATGATTGTGTAGCTGAGTGCTTGCACATATAAGATGAAGAACTGGGGCTTTCTTCATGTAAAGATCTTCTTGAGGGACCTTCATGTCTTACCCTCTTCATTTCTTTGAATTCTCCTTTAAGCTCATGCAGAGTTTGGAATAGAGTTTTTGAGAACTCTTTCCCTTTCATTCTTCCAGATAAAGGGGTGTGACCCTTGTATTCTTTGACTTCTAAGTTATCAATCTTCTTCTTTAGTATTTTCTTTTCACGAAAAGACATATTGGCCTCTTAGAATGCACAGGCTGTGCCAAGATGATGCTCTGATACCACTGTAATATCCTAAATCGGAAAATGCAGCAAAACTAAACATTCATGCATTAAAATAATGCAGTTCATCTAAAGAAAAGCAAGAGGCCAATAAAAAGGCTCTTCAAAAGTATTTACAACAACAATATAGATGTATAATAAGGCCCATAAGATGTATAACTGAAAATAAAAGACAACAATAGAAGAAAATCCCTCAAAAGAGGTGTTGCAACCACATGTATGGACTGAAACTGCCTTGACAACATTATTTTATTAGGCTGCAAAATGTTGTTGATTACATGTCAGGTCTAGAGCATATTTGTGCATAAAATATCAGATCCATGAACTAGAAATTCTCCTCTTTCAGATCCCCTTGGGGTTTTGAGCATTACACCAAGTATAAGCAGTAGATATGAGATCTAAGAATGCCGATCTGTAGAAATATTTAGTGATTCAGGAGTATTCAGAAATATGTAGATCAGATCTGAAATATACAATGTATAGATCTCCTCCAATGGATCTCAAAGTGAATGGAAGATCCCCAACACTCATAAACCATCTCTCCAAATGGTGCACCCAAACTCCCTACAACAACTCCTACAGGAATAACGTAGATCTGGAAGAGAAACTACGCTATAGGATATAGATAACAGTTGGAAACCTGCCAAGATCATAAAATCATGCCCAATCACTCCAATACACTTCTCCCAATAGAGCAGAAGACTCCTCCACTAAAAAAGGGCACTGAAATGTCCTAGATCTAAATAGATCTATCCTCCACTTGCTGCGGCTTCCAAAGATAACAAAACCCTCAACAGGATCTACGTTGTAGTTGGAAGGAGAACCTTGGACCCAAGCCAGATAGTGGACTATGCAATACAAGACTCTCCGAAGAGTTACTCAATGTAAATAGGTGGAATTCCTAAATAGGAAATCCCAATGCTAAACAGCATTTGCAATCTAGGCTAAACAACCAAAGAAATCTATATGGTCTAAACAGACAATATATCAAAATATCATATCTTCAACAACCCTTTACATGGTGCCATCCTCTTCCTTATATATATTAAGAGCTTGTAAACCCTAAACCACCTTCAATGAAATCTTCTCTTTCACACAAACCATCTCCTTCTAGAACTGCGTTGTGCCTAATTGATGGTCACTCCTCCAAGACAACGTTGTGGATTTGGTCAAGGTTGACCCAGTCAAAGTATCCAACCCCTTTCACACCTAAGGGTGATTTGATTACATAGCTAAGATTTAGCCTTTTTCACATTTGGCCTTGATTTATTCTTTATTAGGTGTTTGATGAACCTCCTTTACACATTTATTCTTTAAGCAAAGAGAGAAAAGAAAAAATGGATATTCCAATTAGCTTAGGACTAATTAGGAATATTACACAATATTACAATATTATTTCTATTCCTAGAATACGTAACACTACAATAGATACATTAGCAAATGATGTTGCTAGGTTGTCACAACTTAGGGATGGTTTGTCTATTGAAATTATTTATAAGCGATCCATTCCTAATAATATCACTAACTTTTGTTTTTTTAGTGATGACTAGTATCTATTGGAATTTATGATGGAAAATGATGTGTTCCACAATGTATCCATTGACAAGGATGAGCACGATAAAGAATTGGAGGATGCAGCTTGAGCAAGAAAATAAAAGCCCATTCCCAAGGGAATGTTGTCACCCGAAAAGTTGTATGACTTGAATAATTTATTTAAGGGATTTGTGAACATAAATAATCAAAACTCAACTCTGCTGCATGAATATATTAATCTTTTTATAGAAAAAGATCTGAAGTTTTTCAATCTTGACACTTGTTGCACACCTTAATAGTTGAATGCTTTCATTTTCCTTTTGAATTAGTATCGATATGTTTACACGCAGATATACGATGACCTAAAAAATTACGACAAGTGAATAATAAAAGACATAATTCCAATCAAGGGAGGGACCAAGCCTTTCTTACAGAAGCCCCATAAAGGTCATTCACCACTTTATCCCTTGATTTAGAAAAGAGTTGAAGAATCTACTGGATGCTCGGATCATCTTGAAAGTTCCACATTGAACGTGGGTCTCAAATTTTGTCCTAGTGAGGAACAAGTCCGGAGAAATATGCCTGTGCATATATTTATGAAATCTTAAACTCTCCTTAGACAAATAAAACTATCCAGTGTCATTAAGGGAACCTATTTTACAGACAATATTAGGGTCTAAAATGTTTTCCTTCTTGGATGGATTTTTGGGCTACAACTAGGTTCTAGTGTTAGAACCTCACATACATAAAATGAAATCTCAGATCAAGTGGGGTACATTTTCCTTCAAAAGGATGTCATTTGGACTCATTAATGTCAGTGCGAATTTTCAACGTACGATGGAAATCACATTTTGTGTTTTGATTAGAGAGTGTAGTGGTTTATCTTGATGATGTAATTGTATTTCAGATGGTAATGAAAAATACCATGATCCAGCTGCTCCTTGTAGAGTATAAGGGAAAATTTGGACAACAGCATCTTCATTAATAACTCCATTGAGATTTATGGACAACATAAAATTGTTTATATGTTCTTCTGCTAACATGCCTGCTTCAGGATTAAACTTAGGAAGCCATTTTTCAGGATAGGCTGGTAATTGACTCAAGGGTGCAGGCATTAAGACTGCCCCTGGATTATTCCATGGCATTTGGGCCATCGCTGAACTACTAACAGAGGGAAGTGCAGAAGATGATGTCTGTGATGAGGATATTACTATTACAGATGATTGATAAGGTGATGTGGAAATTCGAGTGGAATGAGGAACAAAAGTCTGAAGTGGAGGGGTGGACGGTTGGCTTTGTGATGAAGAGGTTGAAATGGATGATGATGAGGAAAGAGTCTCACTGTCAGACCCTTTAGGTGATTTCCTAGCTCTCTTCCTTGTAGGTAGAGGTAATTCGGTTGGCTGAATGCCAAGCTTTTCACTCTGTAATCTGGTAAGAGGATGAGCAGGATTATATTGTGAAGTTACACTGCCTTGAGATTTATCAGATCTTTGAGGTGATATTGAAAATATTTGAAGTTTATGAATCAAAGTTTCAACTTCAAGAGGTTCAATAGCAGATTCTTTTGAAAAGTCAGGGTTTGTAGCAGTTTCTGTTGCTCTTGCGACTTCTGGCTCTAAATTTACAATTTATGAGTGCGATGGAGAAGTCGGGGGAGATGGTGAGGGTGTTTTACTCTCAGAATGGTATTTAGATTTAGATTTACTTGCCATTCATAGTTTGTGGCCCTCCTTCTAGCACCAAATATGTTGAAGCCCCGAAAATCGGGTCTACAACAAGGGGGATACCCACCCGGTCCAGACCTTGGTTAGCAGCTCCTTTTCCGTTTGGTGTAGTGGGTCCGATTGGGGATAATGGGACCAGTTTCCCAATGTGTGTGTGTGTGTGTTGAGAATATATATTTTCTAAAAAGGTTCCTAAGTGAAATACTTTTATTCTATTTCTAATCTAATCATATGCAAATTGTATTCTAATTTAAACAGAAATATCTAATTCTAAACTAAACTCGGGATAAGATCTTGTTTATGCGATCTAAAATGATTTCGAATAACAATTGGTAATAAAGATCATTCAATTGTTATAAGAAAAGAATTCAATAAAGATAAACCATTTCATATAAAAAGTTAGATGAAACAGTTGCGAAAAACATATCGCATAATAAGCTATTTATACATTAAGCATAAACAAATAGTCATCACCGTACAAAAGTGCCAAATGATAACTGAAGCATTCAAGCATCAATATATAAATAACTGAACATAAATATCACTTTTAACACAGAAGAAGAAAAAGTTAAGAGATAAAAGTACCATTTATAACTGGTTCTACTCATGAGCTAGAAGCAATAATGATTTATCTCCTCCTAAATCCAACATCTACTAAGAGTACAGAAATGCAACATCAGGAGCAGATACTAGATACAGATATCAATAAATCTTGTTCCATTCATTCATCAAAACCTCCTCTGAGGGTGCAGAAGTGCATGTTCTGAGGATAAGTTTTTGACAAATTTCTGGACCCTTCTCTAAATGCATGAGAAGGGTTTAAATACTACCAACTAAATCTAATTATAGTTTATTACAAAAATTTAGGATTCGGTTTAAATGACCATCATTTTTCTAGGAAAAAATAAAGTAAAAGTAACACTAAATCTAAAACTAAAATTAACAACTAACTACTTGTGAATTTGGTCTTTGAATTTGCAAGCATCCAGCATTGACTTGAGAAGAGGGGGCTGGCCGACTTCAGATTTCAATTGTCCCGAAAAGACGGAATCAGCAAGTGTGGGTGCGATCTTCTCAGCAGAATTAATAATGCAATTAAGAGTACTGCATTGACTGTGTGGTTTTACTAGACAGGTCCAGTAAGAATCCCAGTTTAATTTTTTCAATCCTTGAATTGATCTTGCCTTCTCTTCCGCTTTCTGTTTCCACTCTGTTTGCAATTTCTGTGCTTGTGGTAGGTATCCCGGAATGGTTTCTGAAATTAAATTAACCTTGTGCAAATTCTCATTTACACAATTAGTAATGTTGCTCGCTGCTGTAGCTGCTTCCTCTGCTTATTTTTCTGCCTCTCTGATCTGTGCATCCCAAATGCTAAAGAGAATTTCTTTATGGTTGTTATTGATTATTGGCACTCCTACTCTTTTTCCTTCCTTTGTCTTTTTCCATGCCAAATAATTGGTAACTCTTTCATTTGTTAAATCATAATCATGTCGTAATTCTACGACATGATTAGTGATTCTATCACTTTCTTGACAAAAAGAGTTCCACTGTGAAATCTTTTGGCATAATATATCTTGTTGTTGCAGCAGTTGATTATTCAAAGAAATAGTTTCTGAAATAAAATCTGTAAGCTTGGGGTCTTCTTTATGTGTTTCTTGTATAATCTGTATTTGTTTTTCTTTTTCGGCCAAGCTTTTCTGATACCCGATCTTCATTTGCTGAAACTCTTGTTGTAACTTTTCAAATTTCATCTGTGCTTCACTGTTGGCATGTGCTTGTTGCAATTGTTGTTGTAGAACTTGTATCTGATCCTCTTTTTCATTTAATAACAGCCTTACCTCATATGCTTTGTCAATAGTTGTGGGGACATAATCTCCTGTTATCTGAGATAATTTAGTAAGATTTTCAGTGGGATCTGTAGTAGGATCTTTCCATAAAACATCCGACTGTTCTGCATCAGTAAAGAACGCACTTTCTAATTTTCACTTCTTTCTTTGCTTCCTTACTACTGCTTTATGTTGCGGGCTGTAGAAAATATCCAGAGGAGGAATTTCCTCTATTTTAAGTACAAGCTCGAAAGAGGGAGTAATAGGTATATGCTCTGTGTTTGTAATATTGCCGCTTATTCCTATGCTTAAACCTTTTGTTGTCTATTCAGGGGTCTATGTATCCTGTCCTTCAACATTAAGAAATTCATTAAACGTTTCCAATTCTTTATCTAACTGAGTGTTGGTGGATGGTTGATGTGCAATGAGAGGTGGGAGATTCAATTGTGGAGTGGTTGAATTCTGTAGTTGTGAAAGCTCTTTTGACTGAGCTGTATCCTTCACTGAGCCTTCACTTTTATCATTATCAGATTTTTTAGAACGCTCAGAAGTTTCTTTGCCAGACTTTGACTTAGACCTTTCAGTATCTGAGCTGCCACTGAGACTGACACTAGGAGTTGGTTCCCTTGCGGGTTCCAAGCGCAAATTATCCAAAGGGATAGTGGTCAATCTTCTTTCTCTGTAGATTTTAAATTCTTGAAATTATTCTGGGGAAAACCGTGTTTGAGCTAAATTAAAAATGTCTTTAAATGACAATTTTTCTTGAAACATATCATCAAAAAGATCTTCTTCTCCAGAAAATGCTCTGACTTTGACAACAGTGGTGAAATCCTTGACAATACCATGCGGGTCAAATAGTCTTCTCGGAAACTTAAACAATTTTAAACATGTAACATTGCTAAATTCCTTAAACGCATGACCAACATCAAATAATGAAAATGCTCTGCAGGAAACAGGAAATTGTGGCCAGATGGTCTTATTTTTATACTTTAGCTCTTTTGTTAAACCTCCGTCTCCACAGGTTTGATATGAAATTTCCCGAGCTATAAGTTTATCCGGAACATATAAGGGCAAAACATGAGGAGAAGCAAATCTTCAAAAAACCCTCACATAAGTAAACAATTCTTCTCCAAGCCATTTTGCGACAGGGAGAATGTCTACTTCTACTTTAGGGGACAACCTTGGGGCACCCTTCTTATACAACACTCTGTACAGAGGCAACATTATGCCATGGAAAATTTTATAAAAATGAGGAATGAATTTTGATTCCCACAACTCTTTGTGATAGACATGAATGGGCAAGGGATCCTGAAATTGTCCATTGCCAACCCATTAAAGGTAACTTAGAAACAAAGAAGATTGAATCCATAACATAGGTAGATAGATAAAAAGGAGGATAAATCCTCTGAGACACAGTCTGTTTAGACCAGTAATTGAAAATAGCAGTGGCTAAATTATCAGACAGTATTTTGGCCCAGTCTACAATGGTGGCATTAACAACAACATTCAATAAGGGAAGCCATTCAGGCAAAATCTTATTAATGTCAGGCTTTCCAAAAAGCCTACATAACATAGCAGCAACAAAACAATATGGAGAGGTGAGTGAACTGGTACTGTACATACCGTGTTTATCTTTCTTCAGTGGTTCATCTCTTCTGGTCCATTCTTTAGTGCATTTTGCCAAATTGGCATTTTCCTTGGCAAATTTCTCCATAAATTGTTTGTTGTAAGTTGCCTGAGGCTCCGGCAAATGATACATAAGCCTCAAATCTTCTGGAGTAAATGACCCGATGAGCTCTTGACCTGGAGTTTTGAACTGTCTATCTGTGATATCGGTGCTATCCAACACCCATTTGACCATATCTGTATATGGAAGAATTCTTGGTCTTGCTGCTATCCGGTGCAAAAATGAACAAGCCAGCTCTGTGAGAGATGCTTCAGAAGAATTACTTGAGCCCGTGGTAGCTGAAACATCCATTACCCTTGGGTTCTCTTCTTCAAGAAAACTAAACATACCCTCCCAGGTGGTGATACCAGCGTCCTTGTTGCAAGCAGTGTCTGCGTATAAGGAAGCCATCTCTTTATTTTCAGAACTCACAGCTTTCTCTTTCTTTTTCAAAACTTGGAGTTTTCTCTTTCTTTCCCATAATGCTCTGAGTCTTTCTTTGTATAGTCTCCTGTTCTTCGCGCCTGCAGTTTTACGAATTAAGTGAGAATAATGACATGAGAAAGGTGATGGGATAGTTTTAAATGCCGAAGGCGTATGAAATATATTATTTAATCGTGAAATAACCCTTCGATCAAAACAAAATCCTTTTCATTAATAATTGACGATTCATTCATTAATTTGACATCAAAGCGCATAACGGATATCGATTTATGGAAAGATTTTCTTCGTACAACGAGCTTTCAGAATCTGTGATAGTGCGATTTGCGATTTGCTTTGCAATATCGCAAATCACAGCTTTTGCAAATCAGAAAATCCACGTCATCGCCATATCACAAATCGCAACTTTCTGAAATTGAAATCTCTTAACATCGCAAAATCGCAATATCGCGAAATCGAAATATCGAAAAATATAATATATGAATAATATCTGTTAGTATGTTTTCTGCGATATGCGATTTTGCATAAATATTTTAGTGCGATGTCATTGGATCGCGGTATTGCAATTTTGAAGATTCTGCGTTGCTCAAGATATATTCTACTTTTTTGTGATGAATGCGATGTTTCCTTCAAAGAGAGATTTTATTCTAGTCTATCATGAACTTAAGTTTACTTAAAGATTTTCCAAAGAAATTTCTTTAAGTCCATGATAGTAAGTTTTATTGAAAATGAAAACAAACACCAATAAATTTTTTGGATTTTTAAACTAAGGGTCCTCACTTATTTAGTATTATTACTAATATTAAATAAGAAGGGGGGTTGTTGCTGGCCAAAATAGCTTGGTATGCCAAAATGGATAGATTTCTCTTTGATGATGGCTTTTCTAGGTGTCATTCTGACAACACTGTCTACACCAAGAAGGTGGGTAATTCCTTCACCATCCTTGTTCTTTATGTTGATGATATTATCCTTACTGGTAGTGATCCAAACCATATAAACCATGTGAAGTATAGCCTCAAAAAGAAGTTTGAAATGACATACTTAGGACACTTGCATTATTTCCTTGGTCTTCAAGTCTTGCAATCCAAGGAAGGCATTACCCTCTCTTAGTCCAAGTATGCCTGTGATCTTCTACACCACTTTCACATGGAAGATTGTAAGCCTGCCCCTTCTCCCTTTTATTCTAGAGTAAAGCTTTCAGTCAACTGTACTACCCCTGAAGTTGATGCTACCTTATACCATCAACTTGTTGGTAAAATTTTGTATCTAACCCATACTCGTCCTGACCTTTCCTTTGTCGTTGGTCTTGTCGCTTGGTTTATGCACCAACCTCATGAAAGTCACTGTAAAGAAGCTAAAAAGAATAATTCAATATATTCGAGGTACAGTTTAGTTCAGGATTCATTACAGTGCAAGAGCATCTCCCTTGTTGATTGGTTTCACTGATTTTGATTGGGCTAGTGACCCTGATGATCAGAAGTCCACTGCACGATATGTATTCACTCTTGGTTTAGGACCTATTACTTGGTCTTGTAAAAAAAAAAGTGCCATCTCCCTTTCTTCAGCAGAAGAAGAGTATCGTGGTGCAGTTGAAGCTAGCAAGGAAGCCATGTGGCTTTGTCAGATCCTGTTTGAATTTGGTCTTCATCAGCAGCATCTAACTACACTTTGGTGTGATAATCAGAGTTCCATTTAGCTATGTAAAGATCCAGTTCAGCATGAGCGTATGAAACACATTGAACTCCACATACACTTCATTAGAAAGCTCATTCATGATCATGTTCTTGAAGTGAAGTATTGTCCGACCAATGATCAAGTAGCCAATATCTTTACGAAGGCTCTCACAGAAGTGAGGTTTACCAAAATTTGATCCATGCTTGGAGTTCAAGAAAGTTGTCATTAAGGAGGGATAGGCTCTAATGCCTCCTTCCTTCTCCTATTGTGTCACTTTTGTAAATCCTTCAATCCTATCCCAATTTGTTCTTAAGGGGGGATGTTAGGATATTTCGACACATAGGAAATAAGCTCCTTTTGTGTCACCTTTGTAAATCCTTCAATCCTATCCCAAGTTGTTCTTAAATGGGGATGTTAGGATATTCCGACACATAGGAAATAGTTAAGAATAACTTAGAATAGTTTAGAGTTAGGTAAAGTGTGTTTCTTTACCATGTACATTTGTAATTTATAATCCGACGGTCAGGATTTGTAATGATCCAACGGTTATCTCTCACCTCAGTATTAACGACACTTGATCCATGGCTTAACACCGGATTGGTCCATGATCTCTATTTAAAGAGCATGGAGGGTCATTTTTCTGGTAACCATTTATGAGAGAAACATATATAAATTTTCTTTTATATTAATAAATTTCCCCAAGTGGCCGCGTTGGCTCAGGGCGTGGACAGTTTCCCTCTTTGAGGGTTTTAACCACGTGATTATACTGGTGTAATAATTTGTGATTTGTTTGTGAGCGGTGACCTTTGGTTCTTGATCTACGGAACTTACCCTGTAAATTCCTACACCGGAGGGTTCTCTTCACATTGAGATGGTTTAAGTGGAGAAACTTGCACTAGACTGTTTCATTAAGAAGGTTTTCAGGCTAACTGTTCCAACCGCTATTTCTGCATTAAAATTTTTTGATGTTGGATTTCATCACCAACTAGTGTTTTTAGTGTGGGAATATACTATTTGTGTGTGGATTTCTCTCTTATATTTTGTAGGTTTGTGATCAATTTGATTGTTTCCTTAGAGACTTTAGGACATTTTATTGATTTTTTTTTTGTGTTAAATTTTTTAATCGTGGCAGAATTACCTAGAAAATCACATTGAATGCAGGGGAAACCCCTTGAGTACACTCCAAGCTAGTTAGAAAACTTAAATCAGAGAAAGGAAAAACATCAGGGAATGGATCAACTGAACACGAAGAAACATCAATAATTATTCATCATGAATATGAAGTAGATCAACCTTGAACAACAGAGAGTACTCCAAGAAGAGTTTCAATTTCTGAACTAGCTAAACTTGTTTCTACAACTAGTGAATTATCAGAATCGGATCCTGAAATTTCTGAACCAGAAACTGCAACTGTTATATCTGAGATTACTTCTCCATTCATTACTTCAACCCCTTGTTGTCCTGATTCACCCAGAGTATCGTATCACTGAAAATCTTCCTCCTGGTCTCATTAGTATTGAAGAAGTTACTGACAATGAGGAAGAAGTTTTTCTTCCTCCCAATTAGGACACTTTAGATCTTAGACCAAGTGAATCGATTTACTATAGCCCTTTAAAACAATATCCTTGGTATTATTAGTTGGTAGACTTTCCACACAATACTGGTCTAAATTATTTGCCACCCAGATTTCCTTTTTACACTATACCAAGAGGTTATAGACCTCCATCAAACATGTCTGGTGAGTCATCCATGTTTTCTGCGTCACCAGAAACATATTTGTATGGTGGTTCGTCTGTTCCAGTAGGATACTAGTTGCTCTCTAGTACTTTCTTAGGAGCATCTCCTTCTCCCAACAAACATATACCATCATTTGGTCCAAATGAATCAAATACCAAAAATTTGAGTGCAGAACATGTTTACATGATGTTTGGAAACATTCCTAACCCTGACCCTCAAGGTAGTAAGTTACCGCCTAGGGGAAAACCTCAAAGTGGTAATTTACCGCCTGGGGGGAAACCTCAAGGATAGTACATACCTCAAGTACCATATCAACCGCAAGGATAGTACATACGTCCAAGTCAGTACATACATCAGGGTTAATATCAACCTCAAGGTCAATATTCAACTCAGGGTCCGCAGCCTCTTCAAGGACAGTACCCTACACTAGGGAAATCGTCTTTCTAGGGACAACAACTTCCTTTAGGGCCACAATTCTACCCGGAACAACAATTGTTTCAAGGAAGTGGGAATTATCCAACTAATTATCAAGCATATGTTCCAAATTATCAGCCTGGTTATGGTCCTTCTTATGCAACACAAAGTTCAATGGGACCTTCATATCTTGGAGTAAACACAGTGTGGGATCCATCATAAGTTCAACAGAATTTATAACCTAATATGCAAATACCCTATTATCAACCTAGTCATTCAATGGGTTACAGTCAAATCCAGCAACCTTTCCAACCTGTTTAACCTACAATTTAGGTACCTGCATCTAGTACATTTCAGTAGCCTGGTCCGAGTAAACCTAGAACTCCAACTGAAACTGCTACACCAACTTCTGTTCAAGCTACCACACCTATTCCCGGAATTTCTGTAGCTCCTGTTTCTATAGCCCCTAAATTATCACAACAAATCCCTATAGTCTCTGCACCACAACCTAGACCTACAATCAAGACTACCGTTCAACTGCCTATGGGACAACCTGGTACAAGCACAATTGTAATAAGTCAACCTCAGTTTGTTTATTAACCATATCAAGGGCAGTATCAATATGGGCATACAACACAAAATCCAGTATATCAGCATCGACCGTACCTTGGTTACACGTATTATATACCGGCTCAACCCTAATATGGTCTGGCTAATCCTGGTTACCCAGGAGGTATTCCAATCCCAAACGCACAGGCTATTCCATGATATGTTAGATATCCTCCTCCTGGTACTGGTATAGTTCCATAAGGTTATCAATTTTCTGAAGACCCTAACCATTGGTTGCCATTCATAGCAACTTTGGATTTACCTGATTTTTCATGCCTAATAATGATCCCATATATTATCTTCCGTATGGATGCCAATGCCAAATAAGTTGCCTAGTGATATCCCTAAATTTGAAGGGAAATCAGGAGAGAACCCATCAAACCATGTCATGACTGACTACCTATGGTGCGCATCCAACTCTTTGATTGATGATTATATTCGATTAAGACTGTTTCAGAGAACACTGATAAGCTTAGTTGCCAAATGGTATATTGAATTACTGTGTGGCTCATTCAACAATTGCAATGCTTTAGAAACTATTTTCTTAACACATTTTCAGTTGCCAGTCAGATACGAAAATGGCATGGAATTATTGACTTCATTAAAACAATCTATGTCTACATACATATCTGATCACAGACATGAATAGAGACATAGAAGACGTTTGGTGAAAGTTTTTATTCCGTATCAGAACTTGGCAGAATGGGTCATCAAATAATTACTTCCAAATATCATTGAAGATGTGGCTAAGGGAAGAGTTGTTACTATGGAATAGGTCATTGCTCAAGCTCAGTACTTAGACCTTGTATATACACAGTATGGTACTTTGTATGAAAAAATTCCTGATTTACCATGTCCTGGTCAAATAACTGGAACTCCTTAAGGATATCATGCTGCAGATGGTGTAATTGGTTTAGTTAACACATATAAAAGTAAGAAGCATTCCTCAAAAACTACTTCTCCTATAATAACTTTACCCCATTCACCGAAAGGAGATTCTTCCCTTGAAACTTCTGTCGATATTCATGTTGTAGATTCATCTACAGCTAAATCAAAAATTGGTAATAAGAATAAAGGTAATAATAAAAGCAAACAGAATTCGTCGCCCAAAGAGAAAATAGAAAAAACTGAACCATCTGACAATAAACGAAAACCTTTTTATCCTTGTCTTATCTGTGACGAGGATCACTTTACTAAAGAGAGCCCACATCGATCTGAGGTCTCTAAATTCATCAAAGGTTCGCCCACACCCACTGTCTTGAAGGATCCTTTTCCTACTCAAGATAGAAAAATGATAGGATCTTCTTCACACTCATAAGAAGATATTTTAATGATGTCTGAGGTTATGATTGCGACGCGATCGCAAAACTATGGGAGTAAAAATCCTGTTACTGGTAAAGAAGTAGAAAATTATAATTCAACACCAGCAACATCTCCTTCAGTTTTTGATCCACTTCATATCGATAAACTGAATCTTGATCTACTAATTAAACCACCCACCAAAAGGTGTACTTCAAAATTCAAATTTCATTCCACATGCGAGAGCTGCCCAGAACTACAACATTATTGAATACTTGGCGATTTCCCCTTCAACAATGTCAGCTTTAGAAGTGCTGCAATCATGTACAACACAAAGGAAATTACTTTTATCAGCTATTGGAGCTATATATCCATAGGATTCTAACCTTATGGTCTTCGATTTAGAATATTTTACACTGAGACTACCCCATCAGATGGCTTTTCAGATTCTGGTATTAGTAAAAAATAGACGAATTTTTCGTACTGTAATTGATGAGGGGGAATCCACGTGCATTATGTCGTTAAATTTTTGGAAAATTCTTGGTTCTCCAATGATCAAGCAATCTCCGACAATCCTTAAAGCTTTTGATGGAAGAGGATTCCATCCGTATGGAATTTTACAGGATCTACCTATAGAGGTCGAAGGTAAAACTGTAAATCTAGACGTGGAAATATTTGATGCCCCTTTGGATTACAACCTTCTTCTGGGTCGAAGTTGGTCTTATTCTATGACTAATGTCATGTCTTCTGTCTTTCGGTTAATCATGTTTCCTCATAAAAAAAAGATTGTGAAAATCGATCAATTGTCATATTATTCGTCTGACCAGCCTCTACACATAGTATTCAACATGTTGGAAAATCGACTATTCCTTATGAAGATGTTGGAGTAGTTTTAGTAAAAGATTCTGTTTTGATGGAAAATTTTTCTATGCCTCCACCCAATGTGCCACGTACTATTTCTAATATCAATATGATTACATCAAGCAATATTGCATTTGATGATACTTGGATAATGCCTTCAGAGTCAGAAATGGATTCTTCCAATGGCGAGATGTCTTTTGTCCTTTTGAGCTAGCATATATATAGATACAGTAATTTTCTAACACACCTTCAATTGATCCTGATCCAATGAATGTGATCACTGAAGAATCTTCTTCACTATCAAGCTCAGCCTTGACATCTATTTCCGATCCTTTTCAACAAGTATTTCATACTGATGAAAGTATTCGCAAATTTTTGTCTATGGATAAATTACCATGGGATGATATACACCATAGATATTTATTTTTACCTGAACTTGATAGATTTGAAAATGATTTTTCGTCTATTTTTACAATTGATTATTTCAAGGAACCACATAATCCAATCATGATTACAATTTTGGATTCTGAGATTAATTTGGGAAACATTTCTACAATTGTTTCTCTTGACATATCAGTGAAATCCGGAGTTGTTGAAAATATTCATATAGGAGCTTCTTGTACGATTGATGAAATTAATACATATAAAGCCCTATTTCATGAATTTCATGACATATTTGCCTGTTCCTATGAAGAAATTCCAAGAAATTTTGATCCAAAAATTGTCGTTCATGAAATAAAGACATACTCGGATGCAAAGCCTATTAGACAACATTTACATACAATACATCCACGAAAAGTTGCTGCTATTAAAGTTGAGGTTGAAAAACTACTAAGAGTAGGATTTATTTATCCAATCCCATTAACATATTGGGTATCTAATATAGTTCCTGTTACCAAAAAACAAGGGACTATACGAGTATGTGTCGATTATAGGGATATTAATAAAGCCTGTCCAAAGGACAATTATCCCACCCCCTATATTAACCAAATCATCGATGATTGTTCCAGAAATGAAATGTTTTCATTTATGGATGGATTTCCCAGATATAATTAAATAAACATACTCCCTGTCGATTAGCCAAAAACAATGTTCATTTGTCCTTGGGGAACATTTGCTTATTGTAAATTACCTTTTGGATTAAATAATGTTGGTGCAACTTTTCAAAGGGCAGTGTCTTATGCTTTTCATGACATTAAACACATTTTGAAGCCTTATATGGACGATTTACCTGCTCACTCGTTAAATAGGGATGATCATCCTACTCATTTACGAGCAATTGTTATGAGATGTAGGCATTACAGGACTCGTTTGAATCCTCATAAGTGTGTTTTTTGTGTGAAATTTGGATGATTACTGGGATTTATTGTTTCAAAATCCAGCATTCACGTCAATCACTCAAAATTTGGGGCCATCATAAACTTACCTCCTCCTTCTACACTCCGCCAACTCCAAAGTTTGTAAGGGAAAGAAAATTTTCTATGTAGATTTATCTCGAACTATGCTGAGTTGAAAAAAGGTTTTACCAAGTTGTTGAAACAGAATATTCCTTTTATTTGGGATGAGATTTCAGATCGATATTTTGATTCTCTAAAACACGCGTTAACTCATGCACGTTATTGCATCCACCCAATTACAACCAGGACTAATTTTTATACCTAGGAGCCTCTGATTCCACCATTGGAATGGTTTTAGTTCAAGAGGATGAATTTCACAATGAGCATGTGATTTATTATCTAAGTAGGAATTTGAATCCAATTGAAACTAAATATTCACATGTGGAGAAATTGGCCTTGGCAGCCATTCAAGCTGTCCAAAGATTTCGTCATTACATACAGTTACGCAAGACAATGGTAATTTCTAATTTCAACCCAATGATGTATATTTAGACAAAGCAATTACTTGGGGGAAAATATTTTAAATGGACTTTTATCCTACAAGAGTTTGATTTGGAATTCGAAAAGTCTAAATCAAAGAAATCGTTGGTGTTTGAAAAACTTATGTGTGACTTTCCCAATACTGAGATAGAAAATGTGGTAGAACATCCCATTGCAGATGAATTTATGCTTCTTATCAATACATTAGATCCATGGTATGGAGATATCATCATTTATCTTCAAACCCAAACCTTTCAACCTGAGCTTTCATGTTCACATCGACAAAATATCTGTTACCAATCCCAACAATACAATATTGTTGGGGACACACTTTATTATCGCGGTGCGGATTCTATTTTTTGACGATGCATAACTCATGAAGAGGTTGAAAGAGCTTTGAATGACTACCACTCTGGAGCGTGTGGTGGTCATATGTTTGGGTATGCCACAATCCAAAATATATTGCGCGTTGGCAATTTTTGGTCGTCATTATTAAAATATTGCATTCTTGTTGTCTGAAAATGCCACAACCGTCAAATATTTGATCGAAAAATGCGTGCACCACCAGCTCCTTTTCACCCCATAATTGTTGTCGGTCATTTTGCAAAATGGGTATTTATTTCATTACATGTAACCCTCACTCGGCCGAGGGGCATGGGTATATTATTGTTGTTGTAGATTACTTTACCAAATGGGCAGAGGTGATGCTTACATTTGCAGCACATGGCAAGACTGTAGATACATTTGTATTCAATCATGTGATTGGTCGTTTCGGTGTACCCCGAGCTATTATCACTGACCATGGGAGTCATTTTCGAAATACAATGATGACCAAAATTTTTGATCAACTTGGCCTACACCATGATAATTCTTCTCCATATTACCCGCAGGCTAATGGTCAGGTTGAAACCGTTAACAAAGTTTCAACCACCATAATGAAACGGATTATCGGAATTTACAAATCAAATTGGCATACCATGGTTTTTTCGGCATTATGGGCATACCGAATCTCAGTAAAAAATGCTACAGGGTTCACTCCTTTTCAACTGCTTTATGATTTAGAAGTTGTGTTACCCATTAAATGCGAAATACCGTCACTCCAATTATGCATAGAGTTACTACCAGCTACCTCTGAAGAGGAAAAACACTTTTTGTACTTAGCACAATTAGATGAGACTCGACGTACCACTGCATTAGCAGCCAAAACTCATAAAAATTGCGTTAAATCTCAGTATGATCGAAGTTTTACACCTCATGTTTTTTGAGAAGGTGACCTAGTCTTATTATATGATCAAGCTTATTATAAGCTAGGAGTTGGGAAATTCGAACCAATGTGGCATGGTTGTTACATTGTCAAGCGAGTGTTTGCCAAAGGGGCCTATGAATTGACTGATTATGATGGGGTCTCTTTAGATAATCCCATAAATGGTCTTTATCTGAAGATATATTATGCTTGATTCTTGTGTGAAGATCTCACTTGTATATTAGTTCTTTTTCTAGTTAGTGAGCCTTAGATTAGATAGGTATGCCTAGTTTTTATTGCTATCTATGCTTATCTTGATTACTCTAGATATTGCAGATTGGTTTTGCTGATGGTTCTTGTCGTAGTACACGGAATATTTCTTCCGCAGCTTGGGTTATCTATTCACCCACTGATGAGTTAGTTTCTATGCAAGGGGTAAGCCTTGGTCAAACAACGAAGAATATTGCAAAATATAGCGCAGTGATTGAATTATTATCTGATGCCATTTCATGTGGTATTTGACATTTGATCATAAGGTTAGATTCGAAACTCATTGTATTACATTTAAACAAAGTATACACAATTAAAAATCTAGTGTTATTAAGATTATTTTTGAAGGTTCATCTCTTGGAAAGACAATTTTATTACATCAAATATCAACACATTTAAAGAAATTTAAACACATTAGCTGATGCATTATATAATCTTGTTCTAAATAGACATTTGCAACGTTAAATGGTTAACCAAAACAAACATTCGATACATGTTAAAGAAGATAGTCAGAGAAAGTAGTAATATCATAGGCAGGAGTTTTTTTTTCAAAAAATATTACATCGTATGTGATCATAGGTTTAAAAAACCTTATGATCTAAAAGATATTGATACAAAAAACAAAATATGTCAATCCACGATGATCATCCACTATCTGTGGTGATGATCATGGTAGTAGACTATCACACATGCCACCATGCATAGGAATCTCCTAAACTAGCCTGGAACACCAGTAACATGTCTCTGGAGACAAAGAGGAATGTCGTATGTCGATATTTGAGGGATATATATAGTAAACCTCTCTAGGTTGTGTTCTATGTCAGTGAGGATTTCTGCTGCCTGATCTTGTGGCTATGCTATGGGCTCTGTTTGCCACCTTTCAAAGTGGCAGATTGTAACTGGTCGTCATGGACCAACATCTATATTTAAATTTTTTTTATCAGTATTGAATGATTTAAAAACAAATAAAAATTAAAGTTAAAACACATCAAAATGATTCGCTTACCTGATTTTTCCCATTGTGCCCCTGGAGGTAAGGACATATCGGGATCACGTCTAAACTCTATACCCACATATGGGAAATCTTCAATTGTGAAAATTTGGTTCTGCAACCACATAAAATATGCAAGAGTAAACCAAACCACTATACAACCATCAGCACCATGGCGGGCCATTAATGCAACCCATATTACCATACGAGGCTCTCTAAGTTCACCACGATCAACACGAATAAGCTGAGGGGTGAGGAATGGAATCCTCTCGAAAGCAAAAGAGATGAGGATGGCGCCATACCCAAAGTTTTTCAACTTTGCATTTTTTCCTCTCGTTAGTTGGCCTTTCATATTGGCCAATACTCCTTCACACCAGTTGAAAATGGTGCCTCTGAAACATTCAACTGTAGTCTGCATTTGAGACTTGGTGGCCACATGTGGAGCCGCACTTCCACACAACCTGGTTACTATGAATGTAATAACTTTAAGATCAAGCCTCAAGATTTTCTTTATATCTATGCGGTTATATTTGGGATCTGCGTCATCACTGCAAAATTTTTGTTTGTAACTAGAAATGGGTAGGCCACCCTGCCTAGCTCCAAACAAAGATTTTTTTTCTCCTCTTTTGGATAATCCAGTGAGAAAATAAATATATTCGAGCTCAAGTTCAAGTTGATGATCACCAATGATGAAACACTAGTTTTAAACATACCACTTGTTCACTAGCCATGTCATCAGTTCCACTTGTGCCCTCATACCTTGAATTTCCCAGAATTTATACAAACCACAATTTCTAAGTGCACACATTGTTGTTGGATCATTCATAGCCGCATCATCTGTACCTTCATGCTCGTGTTCTCTCCACTCTAGCATTGTGGAATGGTCTACAAATGGATGCATTTGAAGATTAGAAGCTTTTAAAGTGAAAAAATTTAACCATTTTTATGAGAAAATATCAATTTTAATTTGTTCACGGTGCCTCCGTAGTTTTCGTGTAGAGACAGTGCGGACGTCCGCACACACTCTACATGAAAACCACATAAGCCTGATAATTTTCCTTTAAGAAAATTATCGGGGGTCCACAGGTAATGCATATGTGATCCACGAAACCCCAAGGGAAGAATGTTTAACATATTTTAACCTAAAAAAATGATTTTAAAAACTAAAAAGAGAATTTAGTTGGATAGAAATGAAGAGAATAGATTTCTGGATTACCTGGTTCTGATGAATCTTGATTTGAGCAGTCGGTTCCCCCGATATAAACTCCGGAATTGTTTCTACCAAAAGCTCTCAATTTACAACTCTGAAGACAAAAGGTGAAAATGACTTTGTTAAACTCCTTTTTATAAGATTTTTTGAATGAATAAAATATTATATTTTATTTATTTTCAACTTTAAAAAGTGCTTTTTCAATGTTTTTACTTATTGGAAATAGGTATGTTTAATCTTTCGAGTTTTTTGTGTAGAATACAGATTTCCCTGGTGAAATGAATTATTATGATGATGAGTACACTTTTATCACTTTTTCAGGCTCTTGAAAATTACAAAAAAGTGAAACTCCGGAGTTCTCTTTTAAGCCCTTTTCCGACTCTCTAAACATGAAAATATCGTCGAGTACTTGACTATTCGAACTTGTTAAAGGAAATGAACAGTCATCCTTTCAGTATAATTTTACCTCTTTTCTGGAATGAAATAGACTATTTACGAAAAAGGTATACGTTGACTAATCATGGTCAATAGAGTTCTCTCCTGTATTATTTTATCCTTTTTCAGGCTTGAGAGACTAAATTTAAGAAAAATTACAACCACAAAGTTTTCTTAAGTTTTTCTTCTGACTCCCTAAAATTGAAAAACACCGAGTTTCATCTATACTGGACTCATTAAAAATTAACAATAAAGGTGATCAGGATTTATGTAGGAACGCAATAAAATTCATAAATAGACATAAACATAGAGATGCAGTGGAAACAATACTTCATTTCATTAATAACAAATGACTGAAATATGCTTACAGACATAATGGAAATAAAAATAGCTAGGGTGTTGGTATCATATCTCTGAGAAGAGATGTGGCGGATATAGACCTCTGAACTATGTTAAAAGGAGGCTCGAGGGCCTATTTATTATTGAGAAACAATAGAAAACTCCAAACATCCAAAAACCTAACCCTAGGAGATGAAGCGCCAAAACTATGGGCCTCGTTTGGGTAAATTAGTGTTTCAACTTCCCGAGGACGTAACTTTGACATACAATTTTTGTTTGACGTGCTCAATATCTCATTATAAAGATCTATCTAAGGAATAAAAATTTTTATGCAAGAAAGATAGGCTTTGTCGCTCTCATTTTACCCAAAAAACGCAGTTTAGGGACTCAAAACGGCTCCAAAAGTTCAAGACCTAAAAAACTGTCAAAAATAGTAAGTTGTGCCGAAACTGAAAAATTGAAAGAGACAATGGTGGGGCTCCAAGTGGAATAGGTGGGTGGCCACCAATATCCTCGTGGATCAAAAGGACTTGTCAATTACAAACAGGAACGAACCATTCCTTCTTAGGGTTCGAATTTAATACTAAGTTGGAATCATCTGAAGGATGAGCTTACACAACAACAAAATGTTATCCTCCTTAAGCTTGTAAAAAATAAAGAGGTACTTGCCACAAATGGTGGGGGGAAAGAAAGAAAATGAATGCAGTTTTCACCCTTGTTTTTAAAAGCAGTATACCACTCTTGAACAAGACACTTTTTTGTCACACTTGTGCCTGGGTTGGGAAAATCATTTGTCTAACAGTTAATCAAACCACATTGAAAGTCTTCAACCGGTTTCTCGGTATTAGCTTTAGTTCAATTGTTACCAAAACCTCTGTAGTGTCGTTATGTGTTCAAGAGATAGTTCAAATAAAATCATTCATTTCAAACATTTGTCTCCATTCGCGTTGACCATCCCTGAGTCAGTCCCTGCTAAACATTTCTTCAAAACTTGATCTAATGGTTTCATGTCATTGGCTTTCCTACGACATGTCACTTTATATCGACGACAGCTCATCATCTAAAAATTTGATCTAGAATCCTATCAGTACCTTGGGATCGGCATGCCCTAATGGTAGATTTCTCACTTTCGATGACAAGTTGCATCATTGACCTTCGATCGAATGATTCTGTGAAGTGTTCGACTACAAAAAATTTATTCACACTTCATGGATTGTATTGAGTACTTTGAGAGCCATTTTCATTATTGGTGGTTTCTCTCACACTTGTTAACAGTTCACATCATTGACTGGTAATCAAGTGGTTTCTACCATGTTCGACTTCGACACAATCAATCACATGGATAGGATCATACTAGTTCGGAAAGCAGAAATCAAGACCCTGGATCTAGTTTCCACCATCCAGGCTGCAAGGATTTTTATTATTCATGATATAGTAGACTACTTATGAAAGATGGCTGCGTCCATGCTGTGTCTACTATTGATGTAATTTTAAAATCATTTATGTACCAGAACATGTAGTTAGTTTGATCTGAGTATGGGAATGCCTACCTCAGCGATGATATCCATATATATGTTTGCATTGAATTTTTTTACAAGTTTTCGAATAGTATGTCCACAATCCAATCCTCAAAAAGATAAATCACTTCACTCTTCAGAACTACCTCAGACTTCGCACTTTAGGGGGAAATATATTACACGTTATTTTTTCACCATGACATTTGACTATAAATATAGGTTCATCATTACTTGTATTATGCTCCTTTATAAGTCTAAAACCCCAATGTTCCTAAACCAAGTCCTGGAATTGGAAAAAAGCTCATTAAAACCCTAAAAAGACTAACTCCACATTTTTCCTATCCTTTTCCTGCGGATCTGCAGATATTTGCTCTATATCCTGTGGCACATCCTGTACGTTTTGCTTATAAAACCTATGGACCCCTGTAAACAGTCAAATAAAGGTAAAAGTAAGTTCTAGAAGCCCAGATGGATGAATATTCTCCCAATTGGAAGCTTCTAGAAACGCGTTAAGTTCAAGCTTTATCCTATACTCATGAGCTCTATCCCTTCTCTCATGGAGCTTATCCCTTGGTCTATGGAGCTCAAATCCCTTCATGAGAGGAATACATACCCCTCTTCATGGAACTGAAACTAAATCCATTTCCCTATAAATTGAGCTCATGTTTCAGTCTCAAGGGTAGAGACACATATGTCTTAATTGATGAAGAATTCTTAAGAAAACATACTCTCTATACTAGCCATTTTTGATATGAGAATGATCACACACTCATGTCGATAACTTTATGCTAGTTCAGAGAGAAGAAGGCTTGTCAATCTGAGAGAGAACGATTGTTCAGGAGCCCGGAAGAACTTGTATAACATGAAGGCGAAAGGTTGTAAGGTTACTTCTTATTATACAAGTTAATACAAATGGATTCTATTTTCTCATTGAATTATTCATGTATCTATTTGAGTATTTCAATTCTTGGATTCCTTGATCACTGAGATAGATTAGTGTTTTCTCAATTATTAAATCTTGTAGGTGCTTTTAATCCTTGTATCTATCTTTGATTGCAAGTTCCACATGCTAAAGTGACCTCTATTGGAGCGACTTGTTAGAAGATTTTAGCAAGCGTTGGACTTCAGGTAGGGGTATGTCCTCCTACTTTGTTATTAATAATTCTAAATCACAAATGATCTAGAGAAAATGGTTTGCATTTGGTTGTTTGTTTCTAGATATCTTTAAGATACTAGGGAGATCGTTCTTGTTCACAAGAAGGATTTATCTGCATAACAACTATGGCATACAAATTGGAGCTTCCTTATTCTTCGCGAGTTCATCTAGTTTTCCATGTTTCATGCTTAAAGAAGGTTATAGGTGACAAAATTCCAGTTCAAACAATATTTCCAGAACTTGATGAGGAAGGAAAAATCATATTGGAACCTGAAACAGTCACAGAAACAAGAACTCGACAACTACAAAATTGATCAATTTTAGAGTATCTCATCAAGTGCAATAACTTACCCACTGAAGATTCTACATGGGAGGATGAGAATTTTATACATAAACATCCAGATCTACTCAAGCATTGAGGACAACAATTTTTGAAGGAGATGGGCATGTTAGGTCCCCATATTACTAGTTTAGTCCCTTATTTTTATTAGTGTATTCGCTTTGTTGTTTTTGTTGTGCCCCTGTAACCCCCATATTGTTATTATTGTTCTCTTACATTATTATTGTTAGGTCGGCTAGGATTATATTGTGACCCCATGGACCCCTATATATAGAAGGAGGTTTTGTCATTTGTATCATCCAATAATTGTTTATTTATATAATGTATTGGAGGTTGCCCCCTCAAAGTGGCTGATTTCTAAGACATTGATCTCTCTTCTCTTCTATTTTTGGAGTTGGTTTCACAAGATGGACTCAGCTGTAGAATCAAATTCTGTCTGCATAAACATCAAAATCATGTATCTAATGCAAATATTAGGAAAATAATAAATAACATTAGTAACATATGAAATATGAGAAAATTATAGACATTTCAAGCTTGGAATTGACTGATTTGATGCCCATTTATGGTTATGATGGTCAAAATAGGTGAAAAAGGATTGTAAAAAAGAAACAATTATGAGGCTCAACACTAGGATGGAAAAACCTGTGTTTTCATCCGGGGGTGTGGTTTCTTCCTCAGGATCATCAGCCTCTTCCTCAAAATCCCCTAAATTTTGATCCTCAAGGAGTTAGTAACTATCGTTGTCATGTTATGCATCCATTGCGGACATGTATTTTCAGAATAGGAGGTTTGGTGAAAGGTGCAGAAATTGTCTTTACCAATCTCCTCAACGTTGAAGTTTTCGTTGGAGCTTTGAGATAACCATGCGAGAGTGTTGTTGATATTCCTAAAAATTGGTTTTAGCTACCTATTACTTGAGGAGGTATCACTATTTTTTCTCTTCAAATATGAGACCTCATTCGTTATTTGTTTCAAAGATTTGGCTATACTTTCGAAATCATGAGGGTCTCGCTTGAGTTGGACAGTAAGATTTTGGAGCTCCTAAGGGCTTGGGGTAATTCTTCGAGCTATGAGTTACCATAGGGTGAGTGGTTAACATTCCCCTATAGGTTCTCTATGTATAGGGTGAGTGGTTCACCTTCCTCTCTCATACGCCATGCTGGTGGACATGTGTGTAGGGTGTGTGGTTCACCTTCCCCTACGATTGATGACATATGCATAAGATGAGTGGTTCACCTTCTCCTGCAGATGCCCGAGCATACATCCTACCCATGTAGTACAAGAGTCATGGGAAGTACCTCTGATTTGGCCAAGAAGTTGGGAAAAGTGGATTGAGACCATAGCGCTACAGATGGATGCATCGTGTACTTTCATACTCCGTATGTTTAGGATGCACAATGTTCAACAACTTGATCTAGGTTCGAATCTGATTGGGATTCTACCCTTTGACTGAATTTCATTAGTAGAGAGTGGGAAGGTTTCGTGACTCACTCTCTATCAAGTTTTCATCATTATTACATCAATGTTTAGCAGAGTTGAGATGATATGCATAGATGGTACATGATGACTCGTTGGAATTTTTTGGCAAGTAAAATGGGGAATTTCTTGCAACACTAAGGCCAAAATTATGGTCACCACACAAGGCTAAATTCTGGGGTCATAAAGATCTAGTACGCAAGCTGAATTACCAAGGAATAAGAACTAATCCCAATGAAGTAGAAAATAGTTATAATTCGCCATCATTCTCTCACTTGTTTCAACCTAGGGTTTCTGTAGTAGAGGCCAAAAACCACAGTCCTAAAGTAGCAAGCTAAAATTCTAAAGAAAGGTCAAATTTGAAGCATTGGAGCAATTTTTACTAGCATTGACTTTGTGGAAGAGAAGCTCATCAAAGTAGATTTTCAATTGTTCTTAGAGGGGTCTTTGTTAAGAGGCATAGGTCTTGGAATTTGTCATTTGAAGATTATATAGGAAGAGAAGAGTTCTTTTGGGTTTTCCTCTCAAGATAAGAGGTTTTGGCCCTAGCTTGAAATTTATATTTGTGTCCTCTTGTCTATTTGACCTTCATAGGTTGGTAGTTGTTTGATGATAATATCACAATAATAACCAAGTGAAAGAAGAAACTAATAATAAGTAAATCAAGTTATGTAAAAGAACATCAAAAGAAATTATCCAATTAAGAGAAATCCCCTAATATAGAATTCCTTGATTTCTCAACAAGATGTAGGGGAAACAATAGAGAAAACATAAAAATAATTTTATATTTTCTCTATTATTTCCCAAACTCCCTTCTAGCGGGGTATTATGATAGGGATGGGGAAAAATAATAGAGAAAATATAAAACTTAGAGTGGGTAACATAAATAATAGAGAAATTAATAATAATTATGAATGCGAAATTCCATTCAACACGAAGAGATTCATAGAGAGACCGATTGTGAGGAGAATGATGGCGAGCACAATAGTTAGGGTTTTCTGTCATGGGTTCCTTTGGGGCACTGGGTCAGCCAGCCCCTTGCGCGTTGAAGAATGGAGGCTCCTCACTATCGACAAAACGTTGCGCATTTGCAGACTCAGACTTCATGAGCTCCTTGCAGACTCAAGCTCAGCTCTAGCCTATTCCTGCCTGGGGTTTCGATTGGCTTTTGCAACCCATGATTTCTACATGGCTTTCCGCGATAATGAGGTTAACCCCTATTATTCAGATCTGCTTGCTATCCCCCGTGTGTCCTTGATTCTGGTTACAAATAGAACTCTGAAGGGCTATAGAATCCGGCATTTGCTTCTCCTCGGCATAGAGGTGGATGTTGTCGGCGCGGGCCCGTTTCTTGCAATCGCCTTTGGCAGCTCTGCATTAGCTGCCCTCACCTTACGGAGAAGGATTTCAGCTGGAGCCCAATATTGGGGTTTTTTTCCTCCTCTTTGGGATGTCACTGGCTTTGTTGAAAGCAAGGAAACAGAGGCTTCTGCAAATGATTCAGCTCCATTAGAGCTCACCCGAGCTAGTGCATACCTCCACGGTAAAATGGTGGCTAGATGCTAGTCATAGGATGCCTCAGAGCATGCGATCCAAGTAGGTGAGTCATCAAACTCCATCTCCACATCTTTCCAGAAGCAGATTTATTTCTGGAACCAGCCATATCTGCCAGAATAAGCACCTGCATTTCAGATCCAAGTCACACTCTCTGGCAAGACGATGATGCAATGGGTGCATGCAACAGATCTTGTGCAGGATCTTCTGCAAAAACTCGAACTCCAGCTGCGGATCCCCACCTCTTACCATAGATTGTTGTATAAAGGTAAATAACTTATGGAACCCCTTCCCCTCTCCTTTTACAATATTCAAAGGGACGCTTCTATTATGGCTACCTTTCGTTTAAGAGGTGGTTCCTTTGGGCAGACCTCCTCTGCTCCTTCTTTCTCTTATAAAGATGCAGTCTGCAAAGACGCTGCCCACCCTCAGTCCTTTTCGAAAGAAGCTCAACCAACTATGGCTCCCAAGCCATTTCTGGTAGATAAATCAGAGGAAATTCCTTCTATCGAATTCTCTCATCCTGTGATTGACGATTGCTACTAGAAATTTGCAGAATCCAAAATCATATGCAGATTTAATGGGCTATGGCCTCACACAGCAGATTTATACCAATGGATCCATACCAACTGGACTAAAAGAAGCAAGATCTACTTATGTTCAAAAGGATTCTTCATTGTGGCTTTTGACTTAAATGAAGATTACCATAAAGCCTTAACGGGAGGCCCTTGGTTCTGGGGTATGGCTGGGCTTTTCCTCACCCCTTGGTTGCTAGACTTCGACCCTTCTACAGCTGTCATCACCAAACTTCCCATTTGGGTCAGGCTCCCGAATCTTCCGGCACATCTATGGCATGTCTCTGTCTTCTTAGCCATTGGAGACACCTTAGGACGCTACCTAGCTACAGATTCCTCAAGAAAGGAGAATGGACTCTACACCTACGACAGAATATGTGTAGAAATAGATATCAGCAAAGGACTGTCGGATCAGATCAACCTCAAGATTGGAGATTTCCATTGGACACAAACCTTGGATTACGAAAATACAGCCTTCCGTTGCCACCATTGTCATCAAACGGGGTACCTCCAGAATGCATGTTCCTAGTTCCTCGACAAAAAGAAGAATCTGAATCACAAACCCAAATCCAAGAGCTGGAATCCCTGTGTTCCTCCCCCTCCTATGGATGATACAGACTCCTCCAACTCGGATGAGAAGGAAATTGAAGCAGATGGGTAGAATGATGAGATTCCGTTGGACGCTCCCTCAGCCAGTCCGGCAATCCCCTCTGCCCCGCCGATCTCTCAGAAACGTTCTCATGTATCTTCGTCCTCTAACTCTGATAAGGATGTTCCGCCCCTGGAGCAGAATAGTCTACAACTTGTTATGGCTCATCTAAACTCCACTGGCTGGGTCAAAGTAAGCAAGGAAAAAGGGAAAAAATGTCGTTTGGCAGTGTCCGCCCACACTGGGTAGATACCTCAGCTTAGATCTAGCTTCTCTGCATTCCCGTGTTTTCTTTTTCTCACTCCTTGATTGTCTTCCAGGAGCGAGGTAGATAGCCTATCACCTACGACTCCCATGCTTTCCAGCTTCGCTTGCATGCAAGCTTGATTGTACTATATGTTTCTTATCTTAATAGAATTAGTCTTATTCAGAAAAAAAAAAACATAAATAATAGAGAAACGTAAGAAGTAGAATATTTAAGTATTGAGGGGTTTCAAAGTGCATTACATTAAATATCATTTTTTGGGATTCAACTACTTTAAGTAAGTCATTCGACTATGGCCATTTCCATGAGAGGTAGTCATAAATGACTAATTTCTCATGATTTTTGAATAGTCCACTTAGCACTCATTGCATCCGGTGATGGTAATAGGGTTGAAGAAGTGAGATTGAAACTAGTGAAATGAATCACATAGCATTAATCATCACTTCTAGGGCTTGTACCCAATAAAGAGGACTCCAGGGAGGTCACCCGTCCTCGGGATCAAACACGCCTTTCATTTTCTTTATTATTTCACTCACACACATTTCTGGTTTTTATTTTTATTTTTTTTTACCTTTAAAAAATCTTGAAATACGATGATACTATAAAAAGAACCATAAAATCACTACTGTTTTTTTTTGTCATTCTACCTTTAAAAAATATTGAAATAGGAAGAGACTAACAAAAAAGAAAACCATAAAATAACTAACAGAATAAATAAATAGGAAATAGAAAAAAAAAATGATCATGATGAACCTTAGTAGGGGTTCGAAAAGTGTTCATTCAAAAATTGATGTGATCTATTCTCAAGAGTTTTACTTGATAATCATGAATCAACGAAGTCTCAACTCTAAGAATACTTATGTTTTTTTAATATTATTTATCCTACAATTTTATGTTTTTTTCACATTAAATTTCCCCATCCTGTCCTCAATTTGAAGGAAAATAAGTGGAAATATTTTGATTTATACAATGTGGACCTTCTATGGATTTATTTATACATTTATTGCCTCACTCTTGGGGAGGTGAGAGGAAGGATATTTCAAATGTATTAAACCTTTACCTTCAAAACATCTAATTTTATTTAAAATTTGTAAATTCTTGGACCATAATACCAAATAGGGAACCCCTACCACTCCCACCCACTAACTTTTTAACCAAAAACTTGGGAACTTTTAGTCTTCCCCACCAAAAAATCGATATTTTTTTATATCATTTCTTGTACTCTAAAAAAACATATAAAACATATTTTTAAAAAACATATATATATATATATATATATATAATTTGTTTTCATTTCTTATATTTTTCACATTATATTTGCCCACCTCATCATATTTAAAAATATGTCTTTTGTATTATTTATCTTAATTTCTTATATTTTTTCACATTATTTTTGAGAACCTTATCATCAATATGAAAAAACATTATTGAAAATTAAAAAAAATATATTTCTTTTTATATTTTTTATCCTACTTATTATATTTTTGACATTATTTTTGCCCACCTTTTCCTAATATGAAGGAATATCACTAAAAAAAATATATATTTTGATTTATTAAATCTGGACCTTCTATAAGTTTATTTTTAATTATATTTCCCCACTCCTATAAGTCAGAGAATATTTCGAGCTCATCAAAATCTGGACATTTAATTTAATTTAAAATTTGGAAATTGTGAGACCACGATACGAAATAGTGAACACTTCTACACAACGTTTAACAACTCTCACCCACGAACTTTTCAACCAAAATCTTATAAACTTTTAGTTTTCCCTACCAACATGTAAAACCGACGTTTAGTAAACATAATTGATTATCCATATACGCAGCACTATAAATTTGCTACACTGCCCTTGTAGCCTACTCATTAAAATAAAGATTCAATTTATATCAGTCAACAATCTTCGCCTTTGATTTGAATTGATCCCGTTGAACTTTAAATATGGAAATGCAAAAAGAGGTTCTGCTTGCTTCAATGTGGGAAAAATCGTCAGAGGACTTCAGAACCGAAATATTTGCTCGGTTGCCGGTGGAGTTAACGTATAATTATCGCAAAATCTGTAAGCAATGGAACGAGTTTCTGTCGTCAAACTACTTTCTAACAAAGTGGGGTGAGGTTCAGGCTCCTCTCAACAGTAAGCAGCCACGGCTAGTTTTATTGAACACGAATCATAAATTGCCAGGTGTGTCTTTCTGTTTTTACACACGCACATGGATTAACTCCTCCTTCACCTTGTCTTTCTTAGAGGAGGAGAGTATCTACTGCAAAGCGTCCGCGGCAGGACTGCTGTTGCTCGGCTCATGCAACCGCAGAATGCGTTGGAGGCTGTGCAACCCTTATACACGAACCTTCATTGACATTCCAGCCCCACAATCAAGCCACCACTCTGATTGCCTGGCAGTCAATAAGAAACGACGTGGAACAGTTATCGCTGTTGGAGACTCCTTCGATGCAAATGGAGTGTTCCAAAGACATATGCTCCAAATTTACGAACCTTCCCGAAAGAGATGGAATATCGCGGGTTACTTTCCGGAAAATTTAAAATTGAATACATACCATCAGCTTATTTACTACAACGGAGCATTCTACACTTGCTATGAAGAAAACATCGCGTGTTTCACCATTTCATTAGAGGAAAACGGTTCTATTCCTATTCCTATTCCTATGCCTGTGCATTTTGTGCCATTGCCTGAAATAGTGCAGAATACGAATGAGCTCTTATGGTCTTCGCTACAGATAATCAAATGTGGTTCGCGTCTACTATTAGTCGCAGCCAAAAGGATTCCCATCCACGTTCAACAAGTTGGCGGGGAGGGAGAGGGCAATGTGGTTGTTCTGTGGGAGTTGATTAATACAGAGGAGGGCAACGAATGGGTGGAGATTGCACAGATGCCTTCTTTCGTACTCAGGGAATGGACGAATCAACAATCGATGAATCATGAATTCCATTTATTTGATAATTGGGAAATTGTAGTGCATTTTCTATGGAGATGTTGCATAGGGGTGGGAGATCACGTGTGTTTTGTACCCCGTTGTGTCATATCATCACCTGTGGTAAAGGTGGTGGTCTACAATGTAAGTGATAACACGTGGGATTGGCTTCCTCACTTGCCCAAAAGCTATTTCGGCCATGGTGAAGATCACGCAAAGCACAGTATATTATACAAAGCCATAGCCTTTGAACCAAGCCCGCATATACAGGTCAAGTAAAACAGTTTATTTCAAATAAGTTTGGTTCAGAATTTCGTAGAATAGATGGGATAACGTTCGTTGCTTTAGGATCACAATGGTTTCCTCTTTCACGAATATTTCACCTCTGACTGTGAATATAATAGCTTATTTCACCTCTGACTGTGAATATAATAGCTTTGTCACGTCAAAATTAAGGTTAATTGATTGTGTTGTTTTAATGGTTATGCTTTAATTGATTTTTTTTATTGTTAATTGTTTGTATTATTACCGGTGTTATTGTTTTAATTGATTTTTTTATTATGTTGGGTTGGAATATTAGTTGTTGGTAGTATTTAAAAAGTTTTATTAATTGTATTTCCAAAATCTAGAAAACAAGGGTAGACACGTAATTTAATAGAGGCCTCTAAAAACATAAATCTCATTGTATCTTCGTGATTTGGGGATATATCGTTTGTCCAAAGAAAGAAAGTAAATAACTCCATGTTGTTTTTTTGCGTAGCCTTCCTTTGGTAGCTCTCCTTCTTGTATTTATAACATTAGGGAGTCGTACCTTTTGATTCTTCCATTATGTTGGTTGGGATTGTATCTCCCATTTAGCAAGTTCTAGGTGGTGCTCATTATTATATTACTCTTAGTGCTGAAAGGTTTATGCACTCGAACAAATTCTCAATATGTTAACATTATACTTCACAATTATTATGGAAATAGAATCTTATTTGAAAGTTTATCTATTGAAAAATAAATATCATATTTCTTTCCATACAACTAGAAGTGGGTTACTATTTTTAGTTAAAATTATATTTCATACCAAGGATGAATATTTTGTTGAAAGGATGACTATTAGGTTGAAAGTTTATCTTTTGAAAATTAAATGTCTAATTGCTTTAGATACTAGTAGAAGTTAGTTACCTTTTTTGGTTGAAACTATATCTCATACCAAGGATGATTATAACGAATAAGAAGCTACCTTGAGGCTATAAAAAATCTCATCAACAATGTTAAAATCATATATTGATACCACCCAAAATTCTTTTTGTAGGGTTTCATTAAGTAAAACAAATCATCTAGTTTCACAACTTAAAAGCACAGTTTTTCCAACCTCAAAGAATTTATATAATTTGAATGCATTTGATGTTATCATGAGTGTCAATTCTCCATAAGTTTTTGAAATTTGCACATAAGGTTTCATACTTTGTTTCGCCAGTCTTGGTCCCAATAGTAAAAATAGTCTTGTGAGCTTATTCCTCCACTTTTTCCACTCCAAATGCATCGAGATGGATGAAAAACAATATAATGATTGAATTTGGATCAAACCTCCCTATTTTGGGAGCCTTTTGTTACCCAAAAGATTTTAGTGAATGAGGCAATGAAAATTTTCCTCCACCTTATCTTTGGTGTACCATTTAGCTTTTCCTCAATTTTTTCGCATCAACCCAATATTCCAAAGGTCATGATGTTCGTCTTGTAGCTCTGGACCTCTTCTGCAAAACTGTATCTTTATTCAACTCTGTCTCACCATTTGGTGTCAAATCCTCGACATAAGGTGCGACATGTTCCTATTCATGATCTATCATGGAAGGCTTGTATAGTTTCAAAATATCTACATTCACAATTGAGTAAATGCACATATATCGTCGTAAACTAAGTTGATAGGAATTATCACCCACCTTAGCCAGTATCTCAAAGGGACCATATGTAAGAGCCTTGATTTTCTTACCAGACCCTTACAACCTTTCTTTGTTCAATTGTATCCATAATTGTCTCCCACCTTGAATGACTTATTTGTTTTGTGTTCATCATGTATAGCCTTATACTTCTACTCCAAATTTTGTATTGTTTCTTGTAAGTGTAGATAGAATCGCCTGATCTTCTCTATAAATTTTTCATCCCTCAAAGAGTCTCATTTAATATCTTCCCTCACTCCTCCTTCTGCCCATATGCAATCTCCAAAGGTGAAGGTGGAAAATATCCAAAACAAGTTTCGAAAAGGGACTTTCCTATAGAAGTGTGGACTTCTCTATTATAAGAAGGTTATATATATACCATAAATTCATCCCATGTATTCATATGCTTCTTGTTGTATGCCTATAGAAACTCCTCGAGTTGGTTTTTTTGCTTCTTAGTACATCCATCTAGGGTTGTGTTGTGTCTTATTGACTCCTCTACCGACTTAATTCCTCTTAAAAACAACAAAATGTACTTCTTGTTTGAACTTATCAATTTCTTCGCTTGGTTGACACTTACTAGAGAATTTTTTATTTGCTTTTTTTTGCATTGATGATGATTGATTTTCCATACTTGATGAGTCAGTACTGGTTAGCTCTCTCCTCATGAATATTACATTATGCATATACATGTATGGAATCCCAAGCACGACCTCAAATACACCAAGGGGAACCACATTCATATCTACTTCATCAATAAAATTAGCACTCATGGAAAATCTATTCTTGCATTGTTTTGTTACTTTCAGCTCTCCATCCTTATTTACCCATCCCAATGGATATGGGTTTGGATGATCATGAACTTCCAGCCACAACTTCTTGACTAGCCCTATTGCAATGAGTTTCGCTTGCGATCCCAAGTCAAACAGAGCATCGATCTTTCTCTTCATGACTTGTATCTTTATATGTAAGAGTTTGGTCATTTATTTATCTTCATGTTGTTGAAAGATACTTGAACTCACCTCCTTCTACACTGACATACAAAAAATATTCTCATCCACATGTGAGGAGATTTCAACTTGGTTGCTCAATTCAGTCGCCATGAAATTCTTCTTCTAATTATCTTTCTTTTTTTTTCTCCAGGTTTAGCTTTGCATGAAACTTCCAACATTTTCCCTTTGTATGGCCATTGATGTTGTAGTGGTTGAATGGTTTCTAGGATATTTGTCGGTCATGATTAGTGTTTTACAATTTCTGGCCTTGTCGATCTAGATCCATGCAATCTCCACAAAATACCCAAAGAAACCTAGTATTATACCAAATGATATGAAAACTATAGTGGATATTCCACTGGAAAATTTGTCACAATAGATCTCATAATAATATATTAAAATACAAATCCATAGCCCTTGAACCAAGCCCATGTATACAGGTCAACTAAAACAATTTCTTTCAAATAAGATTAGTTCAGAATTTGGTAGAATAGACGGGATAACGTTACTTCCGTTAGGATCACAATGGTTTGGATTTTGATCCATAATGGTTTCCTCTCTCACAAATATTTCACCTGTTAATATAATAGGTTTCTCATGTCAAAAGGTTAATTTCTTTTTTTATTACCTGTGTTATCATTTTAATAACTATGCCTTAATTGATTTTTCATTGTTAATTGTTTGTATTATTATCTATGTTATTGTTTCACTAGTTTATGTAATTTGACTTATGTAATTTGTATAGGACCAAAGAATGGTAGTTTGTTGAACGAAAAAAACTTGTGATTCATAGCTTCACATTTGATTGATAAGTTTACCTTGATACCATTTATTTCTTTTTTCAATTATTTTAAAACTTTTATATATCGAGTTCCAGGAACCAATACTCGAACTCATGTTTTAATGGCTGCCGATGACCTGTGGCATTACCCGATCTCTCTCTAAAAATGCTCCCGGTCCTGACAATAGAACCATTTGTTGGCTGAAGGGGCCCTGACCCAGGTTCGGCTTCAAGGTTTGCCAACAAAGCCCTATACTACTGGCCCTTTCGAAAATGACTTGTTGTGTAGGTCAAGGTATCACCTGAAGTAGTATGAGTGGGTGTTGGAACCAGGTTTCTGCACGGTGAGATAGAGAAAGTTAAATGAAGGGGGTCCCTCTGTATCGATCAGACTGGTATCTTGTACTGAGATCCGTTGACTACGTTGGCTCCCTATAATTTGTAAGATTTGTAAGAACAAGTAGTAGGGAACCACATCAAATGAATTTGGAGTCTAGGACCTAGCCTTCCTGGGCTCTCTTTGTGTTTTATGATGAAATGATTTAGTTTTATGATTTAATTATTCTGATTTTAGGCTAGTTATGAAGTTTGGGGTTGTTTGTTTGGTTGGATAGATAGATTGTGGGAAGCTTAATCCATTGGGTTATGGAGTCATAAAACGATCAAATTGTACATCAAATTCTCAAGGGTTTTCACAGGACAAGCTAACTATATCATATGGATATTTGTGGCAAGATGAATATGAGATGATAGTGAGTTTAGTAAACCTAAAGAGCAGTTAAGAATTCTTTAACTACACTTCAACATAAAAGCAGAGCAGAGAGTCTCTGAATTCTACAATCGGGTCTTTAGAGGAAAACATTCAAGATAACAGTTCAATGGAGGTAAAGACTCGTAGGGAAAATTTTAAGAACCCCCCTAAATTTATATATATAATAAATAGGCGAATCCCCATGATACATAGGAAAAATGGAAGGTGATTTTATTAATAATATAATATGTATATATAATTTTTTGGCAAATCTCTCACGAGATTATATTATCTTGTAAAAACATGGCGAATCACCAGTACAAATGACGAATCACTACTACAAAATGGTGAATCGTTGTCTAGTGGAGTTAGGGTTGTTGGTTCCAATGAAGATATGGTAGTTGAACCAAGAGTAGAAGGAAGAGAACCACTGAGACCAAGCATGGCACATGGTGACTCATGAGGGAAGTAGTTCTCGTGCAGTTTGGAAAACGCGTTCTTCTAGTTTTGCTAAGTGTAGTGTTGTTGCTCATGCTACTAATAGCACTGATATTGAGGTTGGAGAGGAGTTTCAACAAATTGGGATCTTTGCAGATCATTTTGTTTCAACAATCCTCCAACACAAAGGCCCATGCCTCTGCCGATTTCTTCAATGAGTAGAACAAGTCGAACAAAAATTAAAACGCCAATAACTAATAAACAGAGTCAATACGACAATCCCAACACACCTCCAAACCGACAGTTGTGCCTCACTGTCTGTTACGCACATCCAAACTGACTCAGCTCATGGCAGAATTTGCTCGTGGGAATGGATCAGGGAATTCGAGGGGGCGGTATCATAAATTCATGAAACTAAACTCATCCCTCCACAGTCCAATGCAACAATGGAGGTCGGCTCTCCTCCACGCATATAATCACCAATAGGCACTAGCAGTTACACAACTATTACACAATCCAGGCCTCTCACAAGTTTGACCGGCGACGGTGCTTGACTAAAAACTTTAAAAATAAAAGTTTGACCAGGAAAAGTAGTATTCAATTTTTTATCTTGTAATTAAATAATTCAACATCCCAATATATAAAAATACCATCAAACGAACATTATACACTCCACTCATAAAACAGTTTAGGATAAGAGAAAGTGTAACTTCTCATTCCATTCATAACACAACTCATGATAAGAGAAAGTGCAACTTCCCATAATGGTAAAACAAAAGGAGGAACTTTAATAATGATAAAACAATTCCAAAGTGTGGGGTATCCCACTTTTTATTCGCACACCAAACAGCCCATCAACAACTTACTTGCACTTGTCCTTGCCAGAAATCAGGAAATTGATTTTACATCAGAAATTAATGAAAAAAACTGCATATGGTAGAGAGTCACCGGCTAAAATTTTAATGTTGGTCGTTATGGAAATCGACTTATTGCCAACTATCCAAACCTTGAAGTGAAAATTACATTACAGTATGTACAAAAATGGATATAGTTTGAACATGTAAACTCCCCAAGTTTTCTTGTGCACCTCATTCATGGTTGTTGTTAAGCTGTAACATGGGAAACCCCCCCTTCCCTTACAATTCGCTGCTTAGGGTTGCATAGTTTCCATATCCAACCATCAATCCAGTCAGCTTCTTATTATTCAGACACTGTTGGTAGACTGTTGGTTTTTCAAATCTGTTACCAAATTATGAAAAAAATCAAATAAATAATGAATTCATGATTATCTTTGGAGAGTATCTATGTATGATTAATTTCATTGTGACATAATAGCTAAAGAAAAAATACAATTAGGTAAGCAACCCAATTTAAATCTTGAAGATACATAATCTTCAGTGATTTCAATAACTAAACAATAATTAATTGCTCTGTACTTGTTAGGGAACGGTATGAGGTGTGGAAAACCGAGCACATTTGAAGTCAAATGTAATCTTCAGAATTTTATAATATAATACAACTCTTGCTTACTTACAAAAGAAAAAAAATCATATTATAATTTCACTATCAAATATCAAATATCAAAAGTATGAATTATTTCTTTCATACGCCCCCTTCATGGATTCTAAATCTTTGAGTTGTTTACATCTTTAGTCTTTTACACACATTTTTTTTCAAAGAAAAAACTGTGTTTTCAATTTCAAGTGTGAAAGCAAAATATGCATGGAAAAGTCTGCGCTTTCATACAAAACTACTAGTCTAGATACATTGGAACTTAACCATTGGATTTACCCCAAATACATACCACATCCATCTTCTGCAATCGGTATACACTATACATGACAACAAGAGTTACAAGTCAACTAGAGCACCTCCCATTGTTCTTCTAAGTCAATAAAGGATTTTATATTTCACTGGGAAGCTTGCTTCCCCCTTGAACTCCTTGAACAAGAGCAAACCTTTCTGTTGTGCCATAACATTTTTTGAGAGTCCATTAGCTGATTTGTTAAATTATCTATACAGATGTTGCAATGGACCAAAGAATGAACCCTGTCTCTCTAATTCTGTGAAGCAAAGGAGACAACACTAAATTAGTGATTTGTCACTTCTCATTAAACCAATGCAATTTTCAACTTTGAAACTCCTGGTAGTTGTAAAGATTTGATTTGACGCTTCTCAATAAACCAATGCCATTTTCAACTTTGAAACTCCTGGTACCTACAAATATTTGATATCATTTTCTAAAGCAAACTAAGACTTCAAAAAAATCTACAAGGCAAATAGTTCTATCCTCTTATTTGAACCCTTGATCAGCTCCAAACCTTAAGGTAGAGTAACGAGTGAGATAAAAACAAAACAACACCATATCCGCATCTTCTAGAATACCTTGCTCCATCAAAAACCCTTGCTTCATTATGATTTATCTTAAAATCCTTTGGCTTTTTATCTCTGCAACTTTCTTTATATAAAATTCTAATTATATACACTGCCAGATTCTCTATCTTATTCCAACCATCCACTTATTCTGCCAGATCCTCAAAAGTCCACTTGTTCCAACCATCCATAACCCCCACATAATATAGCTAAGAAGAGCTCAAAATTGAGTGTGTGCAAACCATGTCTCAAGACCCTGAAGTAGGGACTCAGAATTAAATTGTCCTTGGCAATTTAAAGATTGGAGAACATCTTGCCATACAGAAATAACATATGAACACGTAATAAAGAGGTGATCCACAAATTTACCTTAACATTTGCAGAAAATACAGCAATTTGGTCTCTGCCAATAACACTTTTGTCCATTGTCGTAGGTTAGAATTCTGTTTGATAGAGATAACGAGGAGAAGGTTCTAATTTAAGAAATCTTCCAGATGCTTACCTACAATCAATGTCTTTCTCGCAGCAAATCCATGTAGGATAAAGCCTCATAACGTAACTTTTATTAAGGATACTTGTGGCCTTATTCCAAAAGCATGCTATTTCATCCCCTGAAATCTGTAAAGAAATAAAATTGTGACATAGTAATGAGTTGTAGGGAGTATATTCAACAAAAAAAGCTCCTTGTAAGTTCATATATTCTGCTACTAACCAATCTTTTTACCATCTTCTAGGAACACCTTGAACCCCAGCATTAGCCAACACTGATGCTTGATTTGATTTGATATCGACGCTTCTACTTAGATAATAGGTTTGATCATAGTGGCTAAAGGGGGAGAAATTTAAGACTTGTCATTTACAAAAAAGTTGTGCAGATTGTTGCTTTAAATCACTAGATAAAAATCGGTTGAGATCTTCTTTACTGCCACATTATTTTGAATTCTAGATCGTGTTGATTTTCGCTGTGTATCATGGCCACCTCCACCTGAAGACATTGTGAATTACTTTATTCTGAATTTCATATTTCTTTGAGATTAAAGTCGATGCATTGACATGAACAGAACACTGAACAGGCATACTGCTTGAGACCACTAAAGATTCAATGCAAGAAAGGCTATGCATACTCGAATAATTCGACGAACTTAAGTTGGCTAGTGATCATGAGGAATTAATTGTTGAGTAAAGAATGGTAGGGCATACCTCCTGGAGTCTCCTTCGCATTGATTTTTTGGCTGAGTGACTGAGCTTTAATGGTGGTGCACTCTTTGAGAAACATTTCAAATCTCAAATATTGTGTGTCTTATATGGTTTGACCTACTGTGGATGACATATTCACCTAGCTAGCTCAAGAAAAATGAGATCCTTCACACCAGATTGTATTTTTTCATCTCAGGTAATTGTTCATCCAGATCTTGCCCCATGAATGTTTCCCTGATAAAATGTGAGGGTTTAATAATGGAACCAATAGCTACCAAGATATATTATCGCCAATTCTGAGACTAAAAGGGACTTGAATAAAATGGGAATGTATTTTGATTAAATAGTTCCAAATCTAAAGATTGCTTGGAGTTGAGAATCAATAGTAAATTTAACTATTTTTGCACTACAGAAACAAGTGAAGCCAGGAAATAGAGTCGGATAGCTAGAACCAAATCCAAAGCCAAAGGGCAGAGTTGAGGTCCATGTTCCAAAGATGCTGATAGAAGACATATTGATCCAAAGTTTTGTTTCCTAAAGCTTTGGTTTCCAAATGTGCTCGGTTTGCCACACCTGATACGGTATTGGGATTACTATACCAATAGATTAGATCCTCTCCAAGGGATTACTATACCATATTTGTACGTTCTAGAACAGAGTCTATTTGGTATGCAGATCTCTCACCCTCACCTTTAAGATATGCAATGGTAGATCCTGAGCTTTTTTATGTGATACCAGGTCCCACAATCAGAGATGCGTTGATTGTCACCATATTCAACCCTCTGTCCATGGCCAGCGCCCATGCAACCCTCTCTGACAGTGTCTTGGCTAATGCGTATCATAACTATGAACATGAAATATTGAATAGTTAGAAAAGGAATACCATAGATACCCTAACATTGGCTATCTGTTTCTGCACTTGTTTCCCTTTCTTCTATAAACTATGTTGCAGATTTAGAAGCATACTATAGCCATAAAACAGCACCTTATGAACGGATTGATGAGTAGCAATTTAGCCCTTGAAGACTGCTTTTCTACAACACATTTCCAGCAAACACATAAGGATCAAATGCATACATTAGGCCCTTTTCATCTCAAGTACACACCTTAAAGATGAATGTATCAAATTGTTTCTTCATCTACTAATTGGTAGAAAATGGTAAACAAAAATCTTCTACCGTATGATCTGCTTCAAAGTAGTTGTTTATGACATACAAGTTCTCTCATTTATCCAAATGCCTTATGGCTCCATTAGCCCATAACTGATAGGCACCAATTTCCTTCTTCTCATTCATTCCTTGCTTTCGTCTATTTTTGTTTCTTCATCCTATTTCATACACTACAACCACCACTCATCTTATTAAATCACCTTGTGCCCCCATTCTATAGCCTATCAATCCTACCTTTTAGGGATGCCCCCTTGAGTTGAAGAAGAGCCAACCAAAAGAGAAAGGAAAAGCTACTCAAAGTGAGTAGGTAATATTCTTGCATTGTAAAAAAACTAACACCATCGTGATTGAGACTTTATACTTTTTGCGGGTGCTAGGTTTTGTTGTAACAACAGGGAATCACAGTGTAGATGAAAGATCATATCTTAAGCCAATTTTACAGTTCAAAATGTAAATAATTACGAAAACAAGATATAATCAAGAAATGTAAAAATCATTACCAATAACAAGGCACATATAAGTAGAAGTAAATGCGTTCAACGCAAGTTTACATACCAATTCAGCTCTAGGCAATAAATACATCCCAAAATATTAAAAATATAAGGTGATAATCACTAGTGTAAGTAGGGTAGCAGCAAATTACATATACAAATTCAAAGCTCCCTCAAAACAACTAAGGAATCACACTAAAGAAGGAAATGTGTGATAATGTAAACTTACCAGAAATTTCCAAAAACTGGAACACAAATTTATTAACCAATGACTTTTTCATCAATGACTCCGATATGATGCTGAGTAACAACATTAGTATCTCATAACATTAGGCAGTTGCAGATCCACTCCATCCACTAGCTTCCACAATATCATTTAGAAAATAGAATGTATTACTGAATAAAGGTATAAAAAATTTGAATGTCTAGAGTCATGGAAAAATAAACTTAATTTTCTTCAAAATTTGGAAAATTAGACTAACAATAGTGGAATGAATAAATGGTGAAATTGCAATGCCTTGTATGAGGTCATTGATTTAATGTTGCTGCATGATCAACTTCATCTAGAAGTTATTCAATTTATGCATGAAGAAGCTCACTCAGCATGTTATCGACTGTCAAGTGATTCAAAACCACCAATAACCAGGAAAAAACTAAAAAGGTTCACCCTAAAAGTAATTTCTTCAGTGTCAAGATTCAGTATGCAAGCGCACATAAGCAACAGATGGATATGTGTCACAACAAAGAAAACAAGAATGTAATTATTGTGGATTAAGAGGATAGCTTACTAGTCATGCTGAAAGAATTATCAGATCCCAACTAAAAAATAGTTTTAAGCCATAACCAGTAGCACAGATGCTCAAGAAAAATCGTTAATAGTTGAATTTCATGGTTCCATGGTTTGTTCATCACATTCTAAATACCATCTATAGATTTTAGCAGGTATCAAAGTCTCAATACTTCAAGCAAAACTATCATATGGGCATTTTTCGAAGGAACCTCATATGAATACTCAAAATCGGTTAACTGAAATGTAGGTTAGTGACTACAAGAAGGCCATACTAGGAAACATGGTAATGAAGATACATAAGTGTTTTAAGCATACTTACAGAGATTAAAATTTTAGCTCCTGTATTAACTCGTAACATTATTAAAGTTGAGAAACTTGACCACAGCTAGCAGAAGATGATGTTATTTAATATAGGATGACTAGCAATTCTAATACATGTGTTTTTTTGATCACTAAATCTAAAGCATTGCCGATACTACATAAAGGTTACTTAATAATAGAGAAAGTATACTTACCTCAAAGAATAGATACTGCAAGTGGATTGAATTTCTCAGTCCAAACAAAACCATGCAAAAAAACAGAAAACAAGATATGTACAACAAAAAGCACTTTATGAAAGAGATATATTTCCATAATTTGGCCACATATACAAGGAATGCATGCAAGAAATATAACATGATCAAGAAAGGCATCAAAAAAAGGGAAAAAAAATACTTATATTGTCTCAATGTGTACTTCCAGGAAGATTATATGGACTGAAAATCCGTATGCCTATTTTAGAATCAACTAACTCAACTGCATTTTCCAGAGATGTCTCTGTATTTCCAGGTGATTCATCCTGCTGAATTCCAGCCTCACCACACAAATCCTCATCTTGTTGATTTGGATCTAAGCACCTGACATTTACAGTATCCAAATCTACATTATCACACCTCTCATGAAATTCAGAGACTTGACTAACAATTTCTGAATTGGGCATCATAGAAATAGAATGTGATTCTCCTTCACATTCCCTCACTAACTTCAAGGATAGGGACCTGGAAATTTACAGAAATGCTGTAGCTTTATTTGTGACAACAATATATGTACAGCTGTCTATTGGTACAGGAAAGTCCCTGGAAGAGTTTTCAGTCACTCTAAAATCAATGTTTCCTGTGTGTCTATTTGACATTGTCTTGTGCTCTTCCGTATTCAATATTGAAATATTTCGTTTTATAAGGGAAGGGACATTGTTAACTTGCAATGGACCTACAATGTTAGCCTGCTCTTCTGACAAGACTACTGCATCAACAGGATCCACAGGTGCTTTTGAGACATGCATTGAATTAATGCCATAAGTAAGCTCTTCTGGAGAAACTATGGTATTAATATTTGATTCTTCTGAGAAGCCTCTCGGATCATGATCATCCACCAGTTCTGGGTTAGTAACACCATCTTCAGGTTCTGCTGAAAACACCCTAGTATTAACATCATCTAAAGGATGTTCTGAACAACCTTTGGAATTGGTATTGCATCCCAGTACCAAATAATCTGCATCCTTTACATTCACCATTGGTTCTTTCACATCAAAAATTGGGCTGTTTTGACTTGAACTGATAGAGTTATTCATTTTTACATCATCTTGAAGAACCATATAAGATTTTTCTTGGTCAGTCTGTGTATTATTCTTCACTGCATGTTCTAAAGGATTGGTAAACTCAATGGCTGAAGTCACATCTGTTGATGTGTTATCACATACTATGATACTACTGTTACATCAACATCAACATTTGTTTCATCGTACAATTTAGTATGCCAGAAACTCTCTTTACCGCTTTTAGAAGCCACAATTACCTTGTGCGGATCATTTGCACCAGGACTTGAATAAGACTTAATTTTTGACATAGGCATTTTTGTAGAGTGCCAGTGCTCTCTGTAAAGTAAACCAACAAAATCAAATTAAATGAGCATCCAAGATACTTTACAATAGAAATAAGCCATTATTCCCATACTCTGTTTTACTGAGCAGGTGAAAATGATAGCAAACTTAATGAGCCCAAAGAACAGTTTTTTTACCTCAAATGTGTTCCTCGGTAAGCTAGGGAAGAATTTTGACTGCATATTTAAACCGTTTAAAAGAGCCTCTGCATCTGCATCTACCTGCCATTAAGGACCGTACAAGCAACTCTCATTATCTTGAAAACATGGAGTAAAACATTCCCAAAAGAAACATTTTCAAAATCCTGCTGTTAAAAGAGCTGGTGTCAATGTGAAAAGCCATTCTACAGTATTCATATGGCCTATTTTAGCCAGTCAAACTGCTAGCATAGTTCTACTAAATCCGATTATTCCATCATATAATTTATTCCAAGAGTTCCAAAAATGTTTACCTTGCACAAGCTTTCTCCTATTTAATAAAAAAATAGTAGTGACTTTCCAGTTGTTAAAAAGAAATATCATCCATTTCTATGATCGGACCTGAAGGTCAAAAATTCTAGGTCATTGAGTTAGTTCTTCTCTATCCACATGTTCAGTGATGTCAAAAGTGTTGGTGCTTCCTTTGAAAGAGTGATTGCTTTGGATTTGAGCTCTCTTAGGATATGTTTACAGAATAACCAATCAAATGAGAGTATTTATTCCTGGATGTCCTAAAGAAGAGATTGCAAACAAACATTTCCACCTTAATTTTCCTATTATCCCAATCAATTACTAACTTTGAATCTCTCATAACTTGTAGCTTTTTGATATTTTTTTAGAGTGGATACAAAAGAGTGTTAGCGAGGCAATAAATTCAGAATGATTATTTGTCCTGCACCCTGGGGAATATTTAACATGCATATAATGTGATTTGTTCAAAAATAATACTACTACAATTATGAAAATTGAAGGATGACCCTGTGTAGCACCATCAAATAAACTCCACAGATTATCATGATCTAATGGAGGCATAATTGGGACCCTTTATTTTTCCATTTGGATCTATCGTATATTCTTTGCATAGATTTGCAATGATTCCTACAACAATGTCCATCGAGATGTCAAATGATATGAACACACTTGAATTCCTTTCCCACCAAATAATGTAAACAAAGATGCATGGGAAAGCCTTGAAACAAGCTACAAAACAATCTTCCTCGCAAGCCTTTAAACAATTGCCTAGATTGGACTTTGACCATTATAGCTAAGCCTAAAATACCCACTTTGTATATGAACAATAAATAAACAAGTGAGAAACACATTCATCTGAGGATTTGCACAGAGAACATTGTCAGGAATTCAACTTTGCATGTTCATGATCCATCCTTTTTGCTGACTCCAATACTTCCAATCCAAAGTTTCTTTGGTGTCAGGACTTCAGTTTTTCATGCTCATAATCCATTTTTTTGCTGTCTCCAGTACTTCAAACCCAAAATTATAAACTGAGATCATTTTGGCTTGGAAATGTTTTAACTTCTTGGTAAAAATTAGAAGGAACCATGTAATTATTTTAAATCTTTCAAGGTATGAACCATGAATCATTTCGATATATTTCAATAAAAATGTTAATGGAGTAGATGATGAGATATGTCACTTGGTTGGTCCAGAATGCAGAGTCACAATTTCAGACATCTCGTATAGAGACAAAGATGTGTTAGAGTGGCAGGAGAAGTCAATTGGCAGAAAATACTCCAGACATAAAAAGGAAAAAGGTCAAAATCACCTCATCCTGCCAAGGAGGTGGACAGAGTATTACTCCAATCAGGGTTGCATTCCTCCTATCTACCTTTAAAATTTCATTAATGTTACACCATTTTTTGGTCATCTAACCTATTATCATTAGATGGACCCAAGTACACCATGTAAGACCAATTTTACCCTAAGTAAAATTGCTTTCACTATGTGAAATAACTTAATAAAACACATTTATTAGGTTGTTTATGGTCTAAATAGGAAACCCCAAAAGAAAATATTAAACAAATCTATATTTGTTTGATTTTCCTCATGGAGTAATTAATTAAACAATAATTTAATTATTATTCCTGGTCATGTTTAACCCAAATCAAAGAAATTAATTAGATAAATCTCTATTTATCTTATTATTTTCTAGGAATAATTATTTAAATCTTATTTAAATAATATTCCTTGTTAAATATGACTAAATCACCCATAAATAATTAAATAAATCATTATTTATTTGATTATCTTTCAACCACTTCCTTAAAATGATAAATAAATCATTTATTTATTTATTATTCACAAATAAAGGAATTTGACCCAAGTCAAATACCTTTTCCCTCCAACAAATATAATAAAATATTCCATAAAAGGTGGATCTAGATTTGGTTAATGTTATTTTAATCATGCACCAAGATCTAGAATGACCCAATATTTTGTTATAAATAGGAGGGTTTTTCCTACCATTCTTCACCTTTTGTTGCCTATTAGATCACTCCGGATCTATACACTTGGTCACATTTTTCTACATTATTTGCTGTGTGAGCTCCCTTTGAGTTCTATCTTTGTGTGGGTTTTCTACACCAACAAGAGAGAGAGATTCTAGATCTGAAGTGCTGAGGACTTCCAAGAACCCATCCCATTGAGGAGAATTGGATACACCTTCTTTTTTTCCTCCCAGGTGCCCTTAATACAAAAATTCTTTCAAAAATTGTTCTTGTCTTGTCTATTGGATATATGGAGCAAACCCTTCTTTTTACTGCTTAATGTCTTTCTATGCATAGATCTGGTTTTTTGCAGCTCTTGTCTTGATCAACTAACCGCAGATCTGAAGATATTGGCAGCCACATTTGATGTTAGGGCTATAAGTTATGCGTAGCTAAAGTGGTCTTTTTTCATACACTTCGACAAAAGATTCATACTAACAACTGGCGACTCCACACGGGTTTTCAATTACGACCGCTGTCGTTTTTCTTATTCCTGCATATCCGCTACTTCAGACCCTAGGGTTTTCTCTTCAGCTTTTTTTTTTTCTATTTTTAGGTTGTTTTTCACCTATAAAACCCTAAAACATTAAAATTTCTAACTTCCGCGTGTTTCTGGCCCTATTGCATAGGTGACAGACATCAGCCGCAACTAAGACGGCAACTTTTGCGAAAATCTGCCGCCGAGACAACCGGAGCTGGAGGTCGCACTTTTCAGCCCAAAACCTATGACCTGGACTCCAGGTCACACTTTTTAGCCCATTATCTGCGACCTGCACAGAAAACAGGTCAGAACCTGTGACCTGCCAATTTTTCTACTCTTTTTCTGCAATTTTTCTGGGTTCTGCTGAAGCTTCTGTCAGGGTTTCCCAGCCTCTGTCTCAGCCCGTTTAGACCTATTTCTGCCCTGTTTTTCTCATCTAAGTGGAAACGTAGCCCCCTAGGGCTTCAGTACCCTCCACTTTTGGTGGAAGAGTTTTTGCTGTTTCAGGTGTCTGTTTTTCAGAGTTTCAGCCTTCCCTTTTTCAGATCTGATACCTCCTTTTCAGACCCCTTTTAATCCGCTCTTTTTCCTTTCAAATCACCTCTTGTAGTTTTGTTTGGACCTTCCTTTAGGGCCTCCTCCTTGTCCCTTCTGATTTTTTCTAATTCCCTCCCTTTTTCCAGCCACCTTGCCTCTGACTCTTGGCTGTGTTCTGCACCTCTTTTCAGCAGTTTTCCTCTTTAGATCCCTGTCCCTCCCGACCTTAGATCTATTGGCCTCTTTTTAGTGCGTTTTGACTAGATTTTTTCCCTCTTTTAGTCTAGTTTTGAGAGACTCGCCTTTTGGGTTTAGATCGATGCATTGTTAGCTGTTAATTTTTTGTTATTTCAGCATTATATACTGTTCTTTACAGATTTATTTTCAGTTACGCAACACACTTTTTCTTTTACTCTCAAAACGGCTGGGTTTAAAAATTAAAATTAACGCATGCCACACACTCACCCTAAGCGAAGAAGAGCTTGGTTACCACCACCAGGCAAAGACTTTAAAATAAATTGACACTGCACCTTTTCTGCCCTTGTTTCGACATTGTAATCACTTGATTCTGCGCCTCCCTGCCCTTGTTGGTCGTTCTTCTTCCCCTTGTGTCGTGTTTGTGTTGTCATCATTGTGCCCCCAAGGCATGCATCCCGGAGACTTCTTGGCCTTCACCCTCAGTTTCCAGTCGGTCGACCTGCTCCGTCCCACCGTCGTCGAGCCAGTCCTCTTCAAGTCCGCACTCCGAATCCTCTTCTGATTCTTTGGGTTCTCCTTTTACTTCTGGTTCTTCCCCTGCCACCTCCCCTATGTCTGGTCCAGGGCCTAACACTAGCGGTAATCCCGACCCTAATGCCAGGACAACTACTAGCAGAACCGCCACAGGAACTACCTCGGCTGCACCCTTGCTCCCTTATATGGCAGGTCTCAACCTCCTCGATTTCAATCAGTTGATCAATGACCCTATCCGCCACGATGCTATTTGGCCTACTATGCCGACAAAGCTCCCTTCTGACATCCCCAAGTTCGAAGGTCTGGCTGGAGAGGATCCAACCAACCACATCCGCTCCTTCCACATGTGGTGTTCTTCCAACTCCATTACCGATGACTCCATCCACCTTCGGTTGTTCCAGCACACGCTTACCGGCGAAGCCTCTAAGTGGTATGTTGACCAGACCTCCTCTTCCCATACCACCTTTGTGACCATTTCCCAAGCCTTTTTATCTTACTTCCAGCTCCCTCTCCGATACGACACTGGTACGGAGATTTTGACTTCTTGCTGCCAATCCTCTTCGACCCGCCTCTCCACTCACGTCCAGGACTGGCGGAGAAGACGAAGCTTATGTCGAGCTCCCCCCTTTGAAGATCGGGTCTATATGGATTGGTTCCTTCACACTCTCTTACCTCCCATTGGCAAAGATGTCACCTCCCATTTCCCTCAAACCGAAGAAGCTGCCCTCCAAATAGCCTTGAAATATGACGTGATCTACACTCAGTCTGGTTATGTTTATACTGTCCTTCCTGACCTCCCCAGGCCCGGTGGCGCTAATGCCCCTAGGGCATCTCATTCTGCCGACGGTATCGTTGGAGCCCTTTCTCACCTGTCTGCTCAACCTCCTATGGGCTACGGTCTTCCTCCAAGAGGGGCCAGCACCTCTAGCACTTTTTCCCCTCCAGGTAGCATGTATCCAGGATACGGCATACCTCATCCTTTCGCCCAACCTCCTGCTTACCTCAATGTTGCCCAACCTCACCATTATCCTTATCCACAGCCTGGTACTCCATCTCCTCCAGCCTTTGTTCTCCCACCTCCTTTGCCTTCTCAACCCCCGCAACAACACCTACAGCCCCCTCCAGGGCAAGTATTTGCACAGCAGGGTGCGACTAATCCCCCTTCATCTCAAAGAAGGTGGAAAGGAAATTCAAACCAATCTACCCCTGGTACTCGTGGACCCAATCCTCAAGGTTTTGATCCTAACACTACTAACCAGCAACAGGGCCCTCAGCCCAAGCCGGACAGGCCTCTTCGCACAAATAAGCCTTGTTCATGTTGCGGTGTTTATGGTAATTACACTCATGATTGTCCCCTTTTACCATAGATGCGGCAGATGTGGGAGTCTCAAGCCACATTGCGCAAACATCATGCCTCCCCTCATCCTCCCCCTAATGTGGCCACAACTCAACCAGCTATGTTTACCGATCCTTTCCCCCAACAAGGATTCGTGGCTGCCCAACCACCTGACGGACCCGCGGCTACTCAACCTTCCCCTTCTGGTTCCTATGATTACCAGATGCTCATGATGAACTCTACTCCAT